>JASGCC010002928.1:0-26087 GCA_030067915.1 Hydractinia echinata
CCCGTATAGTCGAATGTATACAAAGAAAGTAAGCAGGGAGTAAACTCATTTCCCGAACGATTTTTAAAATTATTTTTTCACCACTAAAACCCATGAGACTTGTAGTTTTCAAAAATATTTTCATTTTTGATGAGACGCCGAATGAAAGCAGTTTAATCCGGCAACCGAAAACCCGCGATTTCCCGTAAATCCCGGCTCGGCCCGTATAGTCGAATGTATACAAAGAAAGTAAGCAGGGAGTAAACTCATTTCCCGAACGATTTTTAAAATTATTTTTTCACCACTAAAACCCATGAGACTTGTAGTTTTCAAAAATATTTTCATTTTTGATGAGACGCCGAATGAAAGCAGTTTAATCGCCGGCAACCGAAAACCCGCGATTTCCCGTAAATCCCGGCTCGGCCCGTATAGTCGAATGTATACAAAGAAAGTAAGCAGGGAGTAAACTCATTTCCCGAACGATTTTTAAAATTATTTTTTCACCACTAAAACCCATGAGACTTGTAGTTTTCAAAAATATTTTCATTTTTGATGAGACGCCGAATGAAAGCAGTTTAATCGCCGGCAACCGAAAACCCGCGATTTCCCGTAAATCCCGTATAGTCGAATGTATACAAAGAAAGTAAGCAGGGAGTAAACTCATTTCCCGAACGATTTTTAAAATTATTTTTTCACCACTAAAACCCATGAGACTTGTAGTTTTCAAAAATATTTTCATTTTTGATGAGACGCCGAATGAAAGCAGTTTAATCGCCGGCAACCGAAAACCCGCGATTTCCCGTAAATCCCGTATAGTCGAATGTATACAAAGAAAGTAAGCAGGGAGTAAACTCATTTCCCGAACGATTTTTAAAATTATTTTTTCACCACTAAAACCCATGAGACTTGTAGTTTTCAAAAATATTTTCATTTTTGATGAGACGCCGAATGAAAGCAGTTTAATCGCCGGCAACCGAAAACCCGCGATTTCCCGTAAATCCCGTATAGTCGAATGTATACAAAGAAAGTAAGCAGGGAGTAAACTCATTTCCCGAACGATTTTTAAAATTATTTTTTCACCACTAAAACCCATGAGACTTGTAGTTTTCAAAAATATTTTCATTTTTGATGAGACGCCGAATGAAAGCAGTTTAATCGCCGGCAACCGAAAACCCGCGATTTCCCGTAAATCCCGGATCGGCCCGTATAGTCGAATGTATACAAAGAAAGTAAGCAGGGAGTAAACTCATTTCCCGAACGATTTTTAAAATTATTTTTTCACCACTAAAACCCATGAGACTTGTAGTTTTCAAAAATATTTTCATTTTTGATGAGACGCCGAATGAAAGCAGTTTAATCGCCGGCAACCGAAAACCCGCGATTTCCCGTAAATCCCGGGATCGGCCCGTATAGTCGAATGTATACAAAGAAAGTAAGCAGGGAGTAAACTCATTTCCCGAACGATTTTTAAAATTATTTTTTCACCACTAAAACCCATGAGACTTGTAGTTTTCAAAAATATTTTCATTTTTGATGAGACGCCGAATGAAAGCAGTTTAATCCGGCAACCGAAAACCCGCGATTTCCCGTAAATCCCGGATCGGCCCGTATAGTCGAATGTATACAAAGAAAGTAAGCAGGGAGTAAACTCATTTCCCGAACGATTTTTAAAATTATTTTTTCACCACTAAAACCCATGAGACTTGTAGTTTTCAAAAATATTTTCATTTTTGATGAGACGCCGAATGAAAGCAGTTTAATCGCCGGCAACCGAAAACCCGCGATTTCCCGTAAATCCCGTATAGTCGAATGTATACAAAGAAAGTAAGCAGGGAGTAAACTCATTTCCCGAACGATTTTTAAAATTATTTTTTCACCACTAAAACCCATGAGACTTGTAGTTTTCAAAAATATTTTCATTTTTGATGAGACGCCGAATGAAAGCAGTTTAATCGCCGGCAACCGAAAACCCGCGATTTCCCGTAAATCCCGGATCGGCCCGTATAGTCGAATGTATACAAAGAAAGTAAGCAGGGAGTAAACTCATTTCCCGAACGATTTTTAAAATTATTTTTTCACCACTAAAACCCATGAGACTTGTAGTTTTCAAAAATATTTTCATTTTTGATGAGACGCCGAATGAAAGCAGTTTAATCGCCGGCAACCGAAAACCCGCGATTTCCCGTAAATCCCATCGGCCCGTATAGTCGAATGTATACAAAGAAAGTAAGCAGGGAGTAAACTCATTTCCCGAACGATTTTTAAAATTATTTTTTCACCACTAAAACCCATGAGACTTGTAGTTTTCAAAAATATTTTCATTTTTGATGAGACGCCGAATGAAAGCAGTTTAATCGCCGGCAACCGAAAACCCGCGATTTCCCGTAAATCCCGTATAGTCGAATGTATACAAAGAAAGTAAGCAGGGAGTAAACTCATTTCCCGAACGATTTTTAAAATTATTTTTTCACCACTAAAACCCATGAGACTTGTAGTTTTCAAAAATATTTTCATTTTTGATGAGACGCCGAATGAAAGCAGTTTAATCGCCGGCAACCGAAAACCCGCGATTTCCCGTAAATCCCGGTCGGCCCGTATAGTCGAATGTATACAAAGAAAGTAAGCAGGGAGTAAACTCATTTCCCGAACGATTTTTAAAATTATTTTTTCACCACTAAAACCCATGAGACTTGTAGTTTTCAAAAATATTTTCATTTTTGATGAGACGCCGAATGAAAGCAGTTTAATCGCCGGCAACCGAAAACCCGCGATTTCCCGTAAATCCCGGATCGGCCCGTATAGTCGAATGTATACAAAGAAAGTAAGCAGGGAGTAAACTCATTTCCCGAACGATTTTTAAAATTATTTTTTCACCACTAAAACCCATGAGACTTGTAGTTTTCAAAAATATTTTCATTTTTGATGAGACGCCGAATGAAAGCAGTTTAATCGCCGGCAACCGAAAACCCGCGATTTCCCGTAAATCCCTCGGCCCGTATAGTCGAATGTATACAAAGAAAGTAAGCAGGGAGTAAACTCATTTCCCGAACGATTTTTAAAATTATTTTTTCACCACTAAAACCCATGAGACTTGTAGTTTTCAAAAATATTTTCATTTTTGATGAGACGCCGAATGAAAGCAGTTTAATCGCCGGCAACCGAAAACCCGCGATTTCCCGTAAATCCCGTCGGCCCGTATAGTCGAATGTATACAAAGAAAGTAAGCAGGGAGTAAACTCATTTCCCGAACGATTTTTAAAATTATTTTTTCACCACTAAAACCCATGAGACTTGTAGTTTTCAAAAATATTTTCATTTTTGATGAGACGCCGAATGAAAGCAGTTTAATCGCCGGCAACCGAAAACCCGCGATTTCCCGTAAATCCCGGCCCGTATAGTCGAATGTATACAAAGAAAGTAAGCAGGGAGTAAACTCATTTCCCGAACGATTTTTAAAATTATTTTTTCACCACTAAAACCCATGAGACTTGTAGTTTTCAAAAATATTTTCATTTTTGATGAGACGCCGAATGAAAGCAGTTTAATCGCCGGCAACCGAAAACCCGCGATTTCCCGTAAATCCCGTATAGTCGAATGTATACAAAGAAAGTAAGCAGGGAGTAAACTCATTTCCCGAACGATTTTTAAAATTATTTTTTCACCACTAAAACCCATGAGACTTGTAGTTTTCAAAAATATTTTCATTTTTGATGAGACGCCGAATGAAAGCAGTTTAATCGCCGGCAACCGAAAACCCGCGATTTCCCGTAAATCCCGGATCGGCCCGTATAGTCGAATGTATACAAAGAAAGTAAGCAGGGAGTAAACTCATTTCCCGAACGATTTTTAAAATTATTTTTTCACCACTAAAACCCATGAGACTTGTAGTTTTCAAAAATATTTTCATTTTTGATGAGACGCCGAATGAAAGCAGTTTAATCGCCGGCAACCGAAAACCCGCGATTTCCCGTAAATCCCGGATCGGCCCGTATAGTCGAATGTATACAAAGAAAGTAAGCAGGGAGTAAACTCATTTCCCGAACGATTTTTAAAATTATTTTTTCACCACTAAAACCCATGAGACTTGTAGTTTTCAAAAATATTTTCATTTTTGATGAGACGCCGAATGAAAGCAGTTTAATCGCCGGCAACCGAAAACCCGCGATTTCCCGTAAATCCCGGATCGGCCCGTATAGTCGAATGTATACAAAGAAAGTAAGCAGGGAGTAAACTCATTTCCCGAACGATTTTTAAAATTATTTTTTCACCACTAAAACCCATGAGACTTGTAGTTTTCAAAAATATTTTCATTTTTGATGAGACGCCGAATGAAAGCAGTTTAATCGCCGGCAACCGAAAACCCGCGATTTCCCGTAAATCCCGGATCGGCCCGTATAGTCGAATGTATACAAAGAAAGTAAGCAGGGAGTAAACTCATTTCCCGAACGATTTTTAAAATTATTTTTTCACCACTAAAACCCATGAGACTTGTAGTTTTCAAAAATATTTTCATTTTTGATGAGACGCCGAATGAAAGCAGTTTAATCGCCGGCAACCGAAAACCCGCGATTTCCCGTAAATCCCGTATAGTCGAATGTATACAAAGAAAGTAAGCAGGGAGTAAACTCATTTCCCGAACGATTTTTAAAATTATTTTTTCACCACTAAAACCCATGAGACTTGTAGTTTTCAAAAATATTTTCATTTTTGATGAGACGCCGAATGAAAGCAGTTTAATCGCCGGCAACCGAAAACCCGCGATTTCCCGTAAATCCCGGATCCCGTATAGTCGAATGTATACAAAGAAAGTAAGCGGAGTAAACTCATTTCCCGAACGATTTTTAAAATTATTTTTTCACCACTAAAACCCATGAGACTTGTAGTTTTCAAAAATATTTTCATTTTTGATGAGACGCCGAATGAAAGCAGTTTAATCGCCGGCAACCGAAAACCCGCGATTTCCCGTAAATCCCTCGGCCCGTATAGTCGAATGTATACAAAGAAAGTAAGCAGGGAGTAAACTCATTTCCCGAACGATTTTTAAAATTATTTTTTCACCACTAAAACCCATGAGACTTGTAGTTTTCAAAAATATTTTCATTTTTGATGAGACGCCGAATGAAAGCAGTTTAATCGCCGGCAACCGAAAACCCGCGATTTCCCGTAAATCCCGTATAGTCGAATGTATACAAAGAAAGTAAGCAGGGAGTAAACTCATTTCCCGAACGATTTTTAAAATTATTTTTTCACCACTAAAACCCATGAGACTTGTAGTTTTCAAAAATATTTTCATTTTTGATGAGACGCCGAATGAAAGCAGTTTAATCGCCGGCAACCGAAAACCCGCGATTTCCCGTAAATCCCGGCTCGGCCCGTATAGTCGAATGTATACAAAGAAAGTAAGCAGGGAGTAAACTCATTTCCCGAACGATTTTTAAAATTATTTTTTCACCACTAAAACCCATGAGACTTGTAGTTTTCAAAAATATTTTCATTTTTGATGAGACGCCGAATGAAAGCAGTTTAATCGCCGGCAACCGAAAACCCGCGATTTCCCGTAAATCCCGGATCGGCCCGTATAGTCGAATGTATACAAAGAAAGTAAGCAGGGAGTAAACTCATTTCCCGAACGATTTTTAAAATTATTTTTTCACCACTAAAACCCATGAGACTTGTAGTTTTCAAAAATATTTTCATTTTTGATGAGACGCCGAATGAAAGCAGTTTAATCGCCGGCAACCGAAAACCCGCGATTTCCCGTAAATCCCGTATAGTCGAATGTATACAAAGAAAGTAAGCAGGGAGTAAACTCATTTCCCGAACGATTTTTAAAATTATTTTTTCACCACTAAAACCCATGAGACTTGTAGTTTTCAAAAATATTTTCATTTTTGATGAGACGCCGAATGAAAGCAGTTTAATCGCCGGCAACCGAAAACCCGCGATTTCCCGTAAATCCCGTATAGTCGAATGTATACAAAGAAAGTAAGCAGGGAGTAAACTCATTTCCCGAACGATTTTTAAAATTATTTTTTCACCACTAAAACCCATGAGACTTGTAGTTTTCAAAAATATTTTCATTTTTGATGAGACGCCGAATGAAAGCAGTTTAATCGCCGGCAACCGAAAACCCGCGATTTCCCGTAAATCCCGTATAGTCGAATGTATACAAAGAAAGTAAGCAGGGAGTAAACTCATTTCCCGAACGATTTTTAAAATTATTTTTTCACCACTAAAACCCATGAGACTTGTAGTTTTCAAAAATATTTTCATTTTTGATGAGACGCCGAATGAAAGCAGTTTAATCGCCGGCAACCGAAAACCCGCGATTTCCCGTAAATCCCGGATCGGCCCGTATAGTCGAATGTATACAAAGAAAGTAAGCAGGGAGTAAACTCATTTCCCGAACGATTTTTAAAATTATTTTTTCACCACTAAAACCCATGAGACTTGTAGTTTTCAAAAATATTTTCATTTTTGATGAGACGCCGAATGAAAGCAGTTTAATCGCCGGCAACCGAAAACCCGCGATTTCCCGTAAATCCCGGTCGGCCCGTATAGTCGAATGTATACAAAGAAAGTAAGCAGGGAGTAAACTCATTTCCCGAACGATTTTTAAAATTATTTTTTCACCACTAAAACCCATGAGACTTGTAGTTTTCAAAAATATTTTCATTTTTGATGAGACGCCGAATGAAAGCAGTTTAATCGCCGGCAACCGAAAACCCGCGATTTCCCGTAAATCCCGGATCGGCCCGTATAGTCGAATGTATACAAAGAAAGTAAGCAGGGAGTAAACTCATTTCCCGAACGATTTTTAAAATTATTTTTTCACCACTAAAACCCATGAGACTTGTAGTTTTCAAAAATATTTTCATTTTTGATGAGACGCCGAATGAAAGCAGTTTAATCGCCGGCAACCGAAAACCCGCGATTTCCCGTAAATCCCGTATAGTCGAATGTATACAAAGAAAGTAAGCAGGGAGTAAACTCATTTCCCGAACGATTTTTAAAATTATTTTTTCACCACTAAAACCCATGAGACTTGTAGTTTTCAAAAATATTTTCATTTTTGATGAGACGCCGAATGAAAGCAGTTTAATCGCCGGCAACCGAAAACCCGCGATTTCCCGTAAATCCCGGATCGGCCCGTATAGTCGAATGTATACAAAGAAAGTAAGCAGGGAGTAAACTCATTTCCCGAACGATTTTTAAAATTATTTTTTCACCACTAAAACCCATGAGACTTGTAGTTTTCAAAAATATTTTCATTTTTGATGAGACGCCGAATGAAAGCAGTTTAATCGCCGGCAACCGAAAACCCGCGATTTCCCGTAAATCCCGCTCGGCCCGTATAGTCGAATGTATACAAAGAAAGTAAGCAGGGAGTAAACTCATTTCCCGAACGATTTTTAAAATTATTTTTTCACCACTAAAACCCATGAGACTTGTAGTTTTCAAAAATATTTTCATTTTTGATGAGACGCCGAATGAAAGCAGTTTAATCGCCGGCAACCGAAAACCCGCGATTTCCCGTAAATCCCGGCTCGGCCCGTATAGTCGAATGTATACAAAGAAAGTAAGCAGGGAGTAAACTCATTTCCCGAACGATTTTTAAAATTATTTTTTCACCACTAAAACCCATGAGACTTGTAGTTTTCAAAAATATTTTCATTTTTGATGAGACGCCGAATGAAAGCAGTTTAATCGCCGGCAACCGAAAACCCGCGATTTCCCGTAAATCCCGTCGGCCCGTATAGTCGAATGTATACAAAGAAAGTAAGCAGGGAGTAAACTCATTTCCCGAACGATTTTTAAAATTATTTTTTCACCACTAAAACCCATGAGACTTGTAGTTTTCAAAAATATTTTCATTTTTGATGAGACGCCGAATGAAAGCAGTTTAATCGCCGGCAACCGAAAACCCGCGATTTCCCGTAAATCCCGGATCGGCCCGTATAGTCGAATGTATACAAAGAAAGTAAGCAGGGAGTAAACTCATTTCCCGAACGATTTTTAAAATTATTTTTTCACCACTAAAACCCATGAGACTTGTAGTTTTCAAAATATTTTCATTTTTGATGAGACGCCGAATGAAAGCAGTTTAATCGCCGGCAACCGAAAACCCGCGATTTCCCGTAAATCCCGGCTCGGCCCGTATAGTCGAATGTATACAAAGAAAGTAAGCAGGGAGTAAACTCATTTCCCGAACGATTTTTAAAATTATTTTTTCACCACTAAAACCCATGAGACTTGTAGTTTTCAAAAATATTTTCATTTTTGATGAGACGCCGAATGAAAGCAGTTTAATCGCCGGCAACCGAAAACCCGCGATTTCCCGTAAATCCCGGTCGGCCCGTATAGTCGAATGTATACAAAGAAAGTAAGCAGGGAGTAAACTCATTTCCCGAACGATTTTTAAAATTATTTTTTCACCACTAAAACCCATGAGACTTGTAGTTTTCAAAAATATTTTCATTTTTGATGAGACGCCGAATGAAAGCAGTTTAATCGCCGGCAACCGAAAACCCGCGATTTCCCGTAAATCCCGGATCGGCCCGTATAGTCGAATGTATACAAAGAAAGTAAGCAGGGAGTAAACTCATTTCCCGAACGATTTTTAAAATTATTTTTTCACCACTAAAACCCATGAGACTTGTAGTTTTCAAAAATATTTTCATTTTTGATGAGACGCCGAATGAAAGCAGTTTAATCGCCGGCAACCGAAAACCCGCGATTTCCCGTAAATCCCGTATAGTCGAATGTATACAAAGAAAGTAAGCAGGGAGTAAACTCATTTCCCGAACGATTTTTAAAATTATTTTTTCACCACTAAAACCCATGAGACTTGTAGTTTTCAAAAATATTTTCATTTTTGATGAGACGCCGAATGAAAGCAGTTTAATCGCCGGCAACCGAAAACCCGCGATTTCCCGTAAATCCCGGATCGGCCCGTATAGTCGAATGTATACAAAGAAAGTAAGCAGGGAGTAAACTCATTTCCCGAACGATTTTTAAAATTATTTTTTCACCACTAAAACCCATGAGACTTGTAGTTTTCAAAAATATTTTCATTTTTGATGAGACGCCGAATGAAAGCAGTTTAATCGCCGGCAACCGAAAACCCGCGATTTCCCGTAAATCCCGGATCGGCCCGTATAGTCGAATGTATACAAAGAAAGTAAGCAGGGAGTAAACTCATTTCCCGAACGATTTTTAAAATTATTTTTTCACCACTAAAACCCATGAGACTTGTAGTTTTCAAAAATATTTTCATTTTTGATGAGACGCCGAATGAAAGCAGTTTAATCGCCGGCAACCGAAAACCCGCGATTTCCCGTAAATCCCGGCTCGGCCCGTATAGTCGAATGTATACAAAGAAAGTAAGCAGGGAGTAAACTCATTTCCCGAACGATTTTTAAAATTATTTTTTCACCACTAAAACCCATGAGACTTGTAGTTTTCAAAAATATTTTCATTTTTGATGAGACGCCGAATGAAAGCAGTTTAATCGCCGGCAACCGAAAACCCGCGATTTCCCGTAAATCCCGGTCGGCCCGTATAGTCGAATGTATACAAAGAAAGTAAGCAGGGAGTAAACTCATTTCCCGAACGATTTTTAAAATTATTTTTTCACCACTAAAACCCATGAGACTTGTAGTTTTCAAAAATATTTTCATTTTTGATGAGACGCCGAATGAAAGCAGTTTAATCGCCGGCAACCGAAAACCCGCGATTTCCCGTAAATCCCGGCTCGGCCCGTATAGTCGAATGTATACAAAGAAAGTAAGCAGGGAGTAAACTCATTTCCCGAACGATTTTTAAAATTATTTTTTCACCACTAAAACCCATGAGACTTGTAGTTTTCAAAAATATTTTCATTTTTGATGAGACGCCGAATGAAAGCAGTTTAATCGCCGGCAACCGAAAACCCGCGATTTCCCGTAAATCCCGGCTCGGCCCGTATAGTCGAATGTATACAAAGAAAGTAAGGGAGTAAACTCATTTCCCGAACGATTTTTAAAATTATTTTTTCACCACTAAAACCCATGAGACTTGTAGTTTTCAAAAATATTTTCATTTTTGATGAGACGCCGAATGAAAGCAGTTTAATCGCCGGCAACCGAAAACCCGCGATTTCCCGTAAATCCCGGTCGGCCCGTATAGTCGAATGTATACAAAGAAAGTAAGCAGGGAGTAAACTCATTTCCCGAACGATTTTTAAAATTATTTTTTCACCACTAAAACCCATGAGACTTGTAGTTTTCAAAAATATTTTCATTTTTGATGAGACGCCGAATGAAAGCAGTTTAATCGCCGGCAACCGAAAACCCGCGATTTCCCGTAAATCCCGGATCGGCCCGTATAGTCGAATGTATACAAAGAAAGTAAGCAGGGAGTAAACTCATTTCCCGAACGATTTTTAAAATTATTTTTTCACCACTAAAACCCATGAGACTTGTAGTTTTCAAAAATATTTTCATTTTTGATGAGACGCCGAATGAAAGCAGTTTAATCGCCGGCAACCGAAAACCCGCGATTTCCCGTAAATCCCGTATAGTCGAATGTATACAAAGAAAGTAAGCAGGGAGTAAACTCATTTCCCGAACGATTTTTAAAATTATTTTTTCACCACTAAAACCCATGAGACTTGTAGTTTTCAAAAATATTTTCATTTTTGATGAGACGCCGAATGAAAGCAGTTTAATCGCCGGCAACCGAAAACCCGCGATTTCCCGTAAATCCCGGATCGGCCCGTATAGTCGAATGTATACAAAGAAAGTAAGCAGGGAGTAAACTCATTTCCCGAACGATTTTTAAAATTATTTTTTCACCACTAAAACCCATGAGACTTGTAGTTTTCAAAAATATTTTCATTTTTGATGAGACGCCGAATGAAAGCAGTTTAATCGCCGGCAACCGAAAACCCGCGATTTCCCGTAAATCCCGGATCGGCCCGTATAGTCGAATGTATACAAAGAAAGTAAGCAGGGAGTAAACTCATTTCCCGAACGATTTTTAAAATTATTTTTTCACCACTAAAACCCATGAGACTTGTAGTTTTCAAAAATATTTTCATTTTTGATGAGACGCCGAATGAAAGCAGTTTAATCGCCGGCAACCGAAAACCCGCGATTTCCCGTAAATCCCCTCGGCCCGTATAGTCGAATGTATACAAAGAAAGTAAGCAGGGAGTAAACTCATTTCCCGAACGATTTTTAAAATTATTTTTTCACCACTAAAACCCATGAGACTTGTAGTTTTCAAAAATTTTTCATTTTTGATGAGACGCCGAATGAAAGCAGTTTAATCGCCGGCAACCGAAAACCCGCGATTTCCCGTAAATCCCGGCTCGGCCCGTATAGTCGAATGTATACAAAGAAAGTAAGCAGGGAGTAAACTCATTTCCCGAACGATTTTTAAAATTATTTTTTCACCACTAAAACCCATGAGACTTGTAGTTTTCAAAAATATTTTCATTTTTGATGAGACGCCGAATGAAAGCAGTTTAATCGCCGGCAACCGAAAACCCGCGATTTCCCGTAAATCCCGGGCTCGGCCCGTATAGTCGAATGTATACAAAGAAAGTAAGCAGGGAGTAAACTCATTTCCCGAACGATTTTTAAAATTATTTTTTCACCACTAAAACCCATGAGACTTGTAGTTTTCAAAAATATTTTCATTTTTGATGAGACGCCGAATGAAAGCAGTTTAATCGCCGGCAACCGAAAACCCGCGATTTCCCGTAAATCCCGGCTCGGCCCGTATAGTCGAATGTATACAAAGAAAGTAAGCAGGGAGTAAACTCATTTCCCGAACGATTTTTAAAATTATTTTTTCACCACTAAAACCCATGAGACTTGTAGTTTTCAAAAATATTTTCATTTTTGATGAGACGCCGAATGAAAGCAGTTTAATCGCCGGCAACCGAAAACCCGCGATTTCCCGTAAATCCCCGGCCCGTATAGTCGAATGTATACAAAGAAAGTAAGCAGGGAGTAAACTCATTTCCCGAACGATTTTTAAAATTATTTTTTCACCACTAAAACCCATGAGACTTGTAGTTTTCAAAAATATTTTCATTTTTGATGAGACGCCGAATGAAAGCAGTTTAATCGCCGGCAACCGAAAACCCGCGATTTCCCGTAAATCCCGTATAGTCGAATGTATACAAAGAAAGTAAGCAGGGAGTAAACTCATTTCCCGAACGATTTTTAAAATTATTTTTTCACCACTAAAACCCATGAGACTTGTAGTTTTCAAAAATATTTTCATTTTTGATGAGACGCCGAATGAAAGCAGTTTAATCGCCGGCAACCGAAAACCCGCGATTTCCCGTAAATCCCATCGGCCCGTATAGTCGAATGTATACAAAGAAAGTAAGCAGGGAGTAAACTCATTTCCCGAACGATTTTTAAAATTATTTTTTCACCACTAAAACCCATGAGACTTGTAGTTTTCAAAAATATTTTCATTTTTGATGAGACGCCGAATGAAAGCAGTTTAATCGCCGGCAACCGAAAACCCGCGATTTCCCGTAAATCCCGGCTCGGCCCGTATAGTCGAATGTATACAAAGAAAGTAAGCAGGGAGTAAACTCATTTCCCGAACGATTTTTAAAATTATTTTTTCACCACTAAAACCCATGAGACTTGTAGTTTTCAAAAATATTTTCATTTTTGATGAGACGCCGAATGAAAGCAGTTTAATCGCCGGCAACCGAAAACCCGCGATTTCCCGTAAATCCCGGCTCGCCCTATAGTCGAATGTATACAAAGAAAGTAAGCAGGGAGTAAACTCATTTCCCGAACGATTTTTAAAATTATTTTTTCACCACTAAAACCCATGAGACTTGTAGTTTTCAAAAATATTTTCATTTTTGATGAGACGCCGAATGAAAGCAGTTTAATCGCCGGCAACCGAAAACCCGCGATTTCCCGTAAATCCCGGCTCGGCCCGTATAGTCGAATGTATACAAAGAAAGTAAGCAGGGAGTAAACTCATTTCCCGAACGATTTTTAAAATTATTTTTTCACCACTAAAACCCATGAGACTTGTAGTTTTCAAAAATATTTTCATTTTTGATGAGACGCCGAATGAAAGCAGTTTAATCGCCGGCAACCGAAAACCCGCGATTTCCCGTAAATCCCGGCTCGGCCCGTATAGTCGAATGTATACAAAGAAAGTAAGCAGGGAGTAAACTCATTTCCCGAACGATTTTTAAAATTATTTTTTCACCACTAAAACCCATGAGACTTGTAGTTTTCAAAAATATTTTCATTTTTGATGAGACGCCGAATGAAAGCAGTTTAATCGCCGGCAACCGAAAACCCGCGATTTCCCGTAAATCCCGTATAGTCGAATGTATACAAAGAAAGTAAGCAGGGAGTAAACTCATTTCCCGAACGATTTTTAAAATTATTTTTTCACCACTAAAACCCATGAGACTTGTAGTTTTCAAAAATATTTTCATTTTTGATGAGACGCCGAATGAAAGCAGTTTAATCGCCGGCAACCGAAAACCCGCGATTTCCCGTAAATCCCGGCTCGGCCCGTATAGTCGAATGTATACAAAGAAAGTAAGCAGGGAGTAAACTCATTTCCCGAACGATTTTTAAAATTATTTTTTCACCACTAAAACCCATGAGACTTGTAGTTTTCAAAAATATTTTCATTTTTGATGAGACGCCGAATGAAAGCAGTTTAATCGCCGGCAACCGAAAACCCGCGATTTCCCGTAAATCCCGGATCCGTATAGTCGAATGTATACAAAGAAAGTAAGCAGGGAGTAAACTCATTTCCCGAACGATTTTTAAAATTATTTTTTCACCACTAAAACCCATGAGACTTGTAGTTTTCAAAAATATTTTCATTTTTGATGAGACGCCGAATGAAAGCAGTTTAATCGCCGGCAACCGAAAACCCGCGATTTCCCGTAAATCCCGTATAGTCGAATGTATACAAAGAAAGTAAGCAGGGAGTAAACTCATTTCCCGAACGATTTTTAAAATTATTTTTTCACCACTAAAACCCATGAGACTTGTAGTTTTCAAAAATATTTTCATTTTTGATGAGACGCCGAATGAAAGCAGTTTAATCGCCGGCAACCGAAAACCCGCGATTTCCCGTAAATCCCGGCTCGGCCCGTATAGTCGAATGTATACAAAGAAAGTAAGCAGGGAGTAAACTCATTTCCCGAACGATTTTTAAAATTATTTTTTCACCACTAAAACCCATGAGACTTGTAGTTTTCAAAAATATTTTCATTTTTGATGAGACGCCGAATGAAAGCAGTTTAATCGCCGGCAACCGAAAACCCGCGATTTCCCGTAAATCCCGGCTCGGCCCGTATAGTCGAATGTATACAAAGAAAGTAAGCAGGGAGTAAACTCATTTCCCGAACGATTTTTAAAATTATTTTTTCACCACTAAAACCCATGAGACTTGTAGTTTTCAAAAATATTTTCATTTTTGATGAGACGCCGAATGAAAGCAGTTTAATCGCCGGCAACCGAAAACCCGCGATTTCCCGTAAATCCCGGATCGGCCCGTATAGTCGAATGTATACAAAGAAAGTAAGCAGGGAGTAAACTCATTTCCCGAACGATTTTTAAAATTATTTTTTCACCACTAAAACCCATGAGACTTGTAGTTTTCAAAAATATTTTCATTTTTGATGAGACGCCGAATGAAAGCAGTTTAATCGACGGCAACCGAAAACCCGCGATTTCCCGTAAATCCCGTATAGTCGAATGTATACAAAGAAAGTAAGCAGGGAGTAAACTCATTTCCCGAACGATTTTTAAAATTATTTTTTCACCACTAAAACCCATGAGACTTGTAGTTTTCAAAAATATTTTCATTTTTGATGAGACGCCGAATGAAAGCAGTTTAATCGGCAACCGAAAACCCGCGATTTCCCGTAAATCCCGTATAGTCGAATGTATACAAAGAAAGTAAGCAGGGAGTAAACTCATTTCCCGAACGATTTTTAAAATTATTTTTTCACCACTAAAACCCATGAGACTTGTAGTTTTCAAAAATGTTTTCATTTTTGATGAGACGCCGAATGAAAGCAGTTTAATCGCCGGCAACCGAAAACCCGCGATTTCCCGTAAATCCCGGCTCGGCCCGTATAGTCGAATGTATACAAAGAAAGTAAGCAGGGAGTAAACTCATTTCCCGAACGATTTTTAAAATTATTTTTTCACCACTAAAACCCATGAGACTTGTAGTTTTCAAAAATATTTTCATTTTTGATGAGACGCCGAATGAAAGCAGTTTAATCGCCGGCAACCGAAAACCCGCGATTTCCCGTAAATCCCGGCTCGGCCCGTATAGTCGAATGTATACAAAGAAAGTAAGCAGGGAGTAAACTCATTTCCCGAACGATTTTTAAAATTATTTTTTCACCACTAAAACCCATGAGACTTGTAGTTTTCAAAAATATTTTCATTTTTGATGAGACGCCGAATGAAAGCAGTTTAATCGCCGGCAACCGAAAACCCGCGATTTCCCGTAAATCCCGGCTCGGCCCGTATAGTCGAATGTATACAAAGAAAGTAAGCAGGGAGTAAACTCATTTCCCGAACGATTTTTAAAATTATTTTTCACCACTAAAACCCATGAGACTTGTATTTTAAAAATATTTTCATTTTGATGAGACGCCGAATGAAAGCAGTTTAATCGCCGGCAACCGAAAACCCGCGATTTCCCGTAAATCCCGTATAGTCGAATGTATACAAAGAAAGTAAGCAGGGAGTAAACTCATTTCCCGAACGATTTTTAAAATTATTTTTTCACCACTAAAACCCATGAGACTTGTAGTTTTCAAAAATATTTTCATTTTTGATGAGACGCCGAATGAAAGCAGTTTAATCGCCGGCAACCGAAAACCCGCGATTTCCGTAAATCCCGTATAGTCGAATGTATACAAAGAAAGTAAGCAGGAGTAAACTCATTTCCCGAACGATTTTAAAATTATTTTTTCACCACTAAAACCCATGAGACTTGTAGTTTTCAAAAATATTTTCATTTTTGATGAGACGCCGAATGAAAGCAGTTTAATCGCCGGCAACCGAAAACCCGCGATTTCCCGTAAATCCGGATCCCGTATAGTCGAATGTATACAAAGAAAGTAAGCAGGAGTAAACTCATTTCCCGAACGATTTTTAAAATTATTTTTTCACCACTAAAACCCATGAGACTTGTAGTTTTAAAAATATTTTCATTTTTGATGAGACGCCGAATGAAAGCAGTTTAATCGCCGGCAACCGAAAACCCGCGATTTCCCGTAAATCCCGGATCGGCCCGTATAGTCGAATGTATACAAAGAAAGTAAGCAGGAGTAAACTCATTTCCCGAACGATTTTTAAAATTATTTTTTCACCACTAAAACCCATGAGACTTGTAGTTTTCAAAAATATTTTCATTTTTGATGAGACGCCGAATGAAAGCAGTTTAATCGCCGGCAACCGAAAACCCGCGATTTCCCGTAAATCCCGATCCCGTATAGTCGAATGTATACAAAGAAAGTAAGCAGGAGTAAACTCATTTCCCGAACGATTTTTAAAATTATTTTTTCACCACTAAAACCCATGAGACTTGTAGTTTTCAAAAATATTTTCATTTTGATGAGACGCCGAATGAAAGCAGTTTAATCGCCGGCAACCGAAAACCCGCGATTTCCCGTAAATCCCGGATCTCCCGTATAGTCGAATGTATACAAAGAAAGTAAGCAGGAGTAAACTCATTTCCCGAACGATTTTTAAAATTATTTTTTCACCACTAAAACCCATGAGACTTGTAGTTTTCAAAAATATTTTCATTTTTGATGAGACGCCGAATGAAAGCAGTTTAATCGCCGGCAACCGAAAACCCGCGATTTCCCGTAAATCCCGTATAGTCGAATGTATACAAAGAAAGTAAGCAGGGAGTAAACTCATTTCCCGAACGATTTTTAAAATTATTTTTCACCACTAAAACCCATGAGACTTGTAGTTTTCAAAAATATTTTCATTTTGATGAGACGCCGAATGAAAGCAGTTTAATCGCCGGCAACCGAAAACCCGCGATTTCCCGTAAATCCCGTATAGTCGAATGTATACAAAGAAAGTAAGCAGGAGTAAACTCATTTCCCGAACGATTTTTAAAATTATTTTTCACCACTAAAACCCATGAGACTTGTAGTTTTCAAAAATATTTTCATTTTTGATGAGACGCCGAATGAAAGCAGTTTAATCGCCGGCAACCGAAAACCCGCGATTTCCCGTAAATCCCTCGGCCCGTATAGTCGAATGTATACAAAGAAAGTAAGCAGGAGTAAACTCATTTCCCGAACGATTTTTAAAATTTTTTTTCACCACTAAAACCCATGAGACTTGTAGTTTTCAAAAATATTTTCATTTTTGATGAGACGCCGAATGAAAGCAGTTTAATCGCCGGCAACCGAAAACCCGCGATTTCCCGTAAATCCCGTATAGTCGAATGTATACAAAGAAAGTAAGCAGGAGTAAACTCATTTCCCGAACGATTTTTAAAATTATTTTTTCACCACTAAAACCCATGAGACTTGTAGTTTTCAAAAATATTTTCATTTTTGATGAGACGCCGAATGAAAGCAGTTTAATCGCCGGCAACCGAAAACCCGCGATTTCCCGTAAATCCCGTATAGTCGAATGTATACAAAGAAAGTAAGCAGGGAGTAAACTCATTTCCCGAACGATTTTTAAAATTATTTTTCACCACTAAAACCCATGAGACTTATAGTTTTCAAAAATATTTTCATTTTTGATGAGACGCCGAATGAAAGCAGTTTAATCGCCGGCAACCGAAAACCCGCGATTTCCCGTAAATCCATCCCGTATAGTCGAATGTATACAAAGAAAGTAAGCAGGAGTAAACTCATTTCCCGAACGATTTTTAAAATTATTTTTTCACCACTAAAACCCATGAGACTTGTAGTTTTCAAAAATATTTTCATTTTTGATGAGACGCCGAATGAAAGCAGTTTAATCGCCGGCAACCGAAAACCCGCGATTTCCCGTAAATCCCATCCCGTATAGTCGAATGTATACAAAGAAAGTAAGCAGGAGTAAACTCATTTCCCGAACGATTTTTAAAATTATTTTTCACCACTAAAACCCATGAGACTTGTAGTTTTAAAAATATTTTCATTTTTGATGAGACGCCGAATGAAAGCAGTTTAATCGCCGGCAACCGAAAACCCGCGATTTCCCGTAAATCCCGTATAGTCGAATGTATACAAAGAAAGTAAGCAGGGAGTAAACTCATTTCCCGAACGATTTTTAAAATTATTTTTTCACCACTAAAACCCATGAGACTTGTAGTTTTCAAAAATATTTTCATTTTTGATGAGACGCCGAATGAAAGCAGTTTAATCGCCGGCAACCGAAAACCCGCGATTTCCCGTAAATCCCGTATAGTCGAATGTATACAAAGAAAGTAAGCAGGGAGTAAACTCATTTCCCGAACGATTTTTAAAATTATTTTTTCACCACTAAAACCCATGAGACTTGTAGTTTTCAAAAATATTTTCATTTTTGATGAGACGCCGAATGAAAGCAGTTTAATCGCCGGCAACCGAAAACCCGCGATTTCCCGTAAATCCCGGATCGGCCCGTATAGTCGAATGTATACAAAGAAAGTAAGCAGGAGTAAACTCATTTCCCGAACGATTTTTAAAATTATTTTTTCACCACTAAAACCCATGAGACTTGTAGTTTTCAAAAATATTTTCATTTTTGATGAGACGCCGAATGAAAGCAGTTTAATCGCCGGCAACCGAAAACCCGCGATTTCCCGTAAATCCCTCGGCCCGTATAGTCGAATGTATACAAAGAAAGTAAGCAGGAGTAAACTCATTTCCCGAACGATTTTTAAAATTATTTTTTCACCACTAAAACCCATGAGACTTGTAGTTTTCAAAAATATTTTCATTTTTGATGAGACGCCGAATGAAAGCAGTTTAATCGCCGGCAACCGAAAACCCGCGATTTCCCGTAAATCCCGTATAGTCGAATGTATACAAAGAAAGTAAGCAGGGAGTAAACTCATTTCCCGAACGATTTTAAAATTATTTTTTCACCACTAAAACCCATGAGACTTGTAGTTTTCAAAAATATTTTCATTTTTGATGAGACGCCGAATGAAAGCAGTTTAATCGCCGGCAACCGAAAACCCGCGATTTCCCGTAAATCCCGTATAGTCGAATGTATACAAAGAAAGTAAGCAGGAGTAAACTCATTTCCCGAACGATTTTTAAAATTATTTTTTCACCACTAAAACCCATGAGACTTGTAGTTTTCAAAAATATTTTCATTTTTGATGAGACGCCGAATGAAAGCAGTTTAATCGCCGGCAACCGAAAACCCGCGATTTCCCGTAAATCCCGCCCGTATAGTCGAATGTATACAAAGAAAGTAAGCAGGAGTAAACTCATTTCCCGAACGATTTTTAAAATTATTTTTTCACCACTAAAACCCATGAGACTTGTAGTTTTCAAAAATATTTTCATTTTTGATGAGACGCCGAATGAAAGCAGTTTAATCGCCGGCAACCGAAAACCCGCGATTTCCCGTAAATATCCCGTATAGTCGAATGTATACAAAGAAAGTAAGCAGGGAGTAAACTCATTTCCCGAACGATTTTTAAAATTATTTTTTCACCACTAAAACCCATGAGACTTGTAGTTTTCAAAAATATTTTCATTTTTGATGAGACGCCGAATGAAAGCAGTTTAATCGCCGGCAACCGAAAACCCGCGATTTCCCGTAAATCCCGTATAGTCGAATGTATACAAAGAAAGTAAGCAGGAGTAAACTCATTTCCCGAACGATTTTTAAAATTATTTTTTCACCACTAAAACCCATGAGACTTGTAGTTTTCAAAAATATTTTCATTTTTGATGAGACGCCGAATGAAAGCAGTTTAATCGCCGGCAACCGAAAACCCGCGATTTCCCGTAAATCCCGTATAGTCGAATGTATACAAAGAAAGTAAGCAGGGAGTAAACTCATTTCCCGAACGATTTTTAAAATTATTTTTTCACCACTAAAACCCATGAGACTTGTAGTTTTCAAAAATATTTTCATTTTTGATGAGACGCCGAATGAAAGCAGTTTAATCGCCGGCAACCGAAAACCCGCGATTTCCCGTAAATCCCGTCGGCCCGTATAGTCGAATGTATACAAAGAAAGTAAGCAGGAGTAAACTCATTTCCCGAACGATTTTAAAATTATTTTTTCACCACTAAAACCCATGAGACTTGTAGTTTTAAAAATATTTTCATTTTTGATGAGACGCCGAATGAAAGCAGTTTAATCGCCGGCAACCGAAAACCCGCGATTTCCCGTAAATCCCGTATAGTCGAATGTATACAAAGAAAGTAAGCAGGAGTAAACTCATTTCCCGAACGATTTTTAAAATTATTTTTTCACCACTAAAACCCATGAGACTTGTAGTTTTCAAAAATATTTTCATTTTTGATGAGACGCCGAATGAAAGCAGTTTAATCGCCGGCAACCGAAAACCCGCGATTTCCCGTAAATCCCGTATAGTCGAATGTATACAAAGAAAGTAAGCAGGGAGTAAACTCATTTCCCGAACGATTTTTAAAATTATTTTTTCACCACTAAAACCCATGAGACTTGTAGTTTTCAAAAATATTTTCATTTTTGATGAGACGCCGAATGAAAGCAGTTTAATCGCCGGCAACCGAAAACCCGCGATTTCCCGTAAATCCCGGATCGGCCGTATAGTCGAATGTATACAAAGAAAGTAAGCAGGAGTAAACTCATTTCCCGAACGTTTTTAAAATTATTTTTTCACCACTAAAACCCATGAGACTTGTAGTTTTCAAAAATATTTTCATTTTTGATGAGACGCCGAATGAAAGCAGTTTAATCGCCGGCAACCGAAAACCCGCGATTTCCCGTAAATCCCGGATCGGCCCGTATAGTCGAATGTATACAAAGAAAGTAAGCAGGAGTAAACTCATTTCCCGAACGTTTTTAAAATTATTTTTTCACCACTAAAACCCATGAGACTTGTAGTTTTCAAAAATATTTTCATTTTTGATGAGACGCCGAATGAAAGCAGTTTAATCGCCGGCAACCGAAAACCCGCGATTTCCCGTAAATCCCGTATAGTCGAATGTATACAAAGAAAGTAAGCAGGAGTAAACTCATTTCCCGAACGATTTTTAAAATTATTTTTTCACCACTAAAACCCATGAGACTTGTAGTTTTCAAAAATATTTT
The DNA here is from genome assembly GCA_030067915.1 of Hydractinia echinata. Lineage (NCBI taxonomy): Eukaryota > Metazoa > Cnidaria > Hydrozoa > Anthoathecata > Hydractiniidae > Hydractinia > Hydractinia echinata. The sequence continues at coordinate 21,261 of JASGCC010002928.1, forward strand.
CATTTTTGATGAGACGCCGAATGAAAGCAGTTTAATCGCCGGCAACCGAAAACCCGCGATTTCCCGTAAAATCCCGTATAGTCGAATGTATACAAAGAAAGTAAGCAGGAGTAAACTCATTTCCCGAACGATTTTTAAAATTATTTTTTCACCACTAAAACCCATGAGACTTGTAGTTTTAAAATATTTTCATTTTTGATGAGACGCCGAATGAAAGCAGTTTAATCGCCGGCAACCGAAAACCCGCGATTTCCCGTAAATCCCGTATAGTCGAATGTATACAAAGAAAGTAAGCAGGGAGTAAACTCATTTCCCGAACGATTTTTAAAATTATTTTTTCACCACTAAAACCCATGAGACTTGTAGTTTTCAAAAATATTTTCATTTTTGATGAGACGCCGAATGAAAGCAGTTTAATCGCCGGCAACCGAAAACCCGCGATTTCCCGTAAATCCCGTATAGTCGAATGTATACAAAGAAAGTAAGCAGGGAGTAAACTCATTTCCCGAACGATTTTTAAAATTTTTTTTCACCACTAAAACCCATGAGACTTGTAGTTTTCAAAAATATTTTCATTTTTGATGAGACGCCGAATGAAAGCAGTTTAATCGCCGGCAACCGAAAACCCGCGATTTCCCGTAAATCCCATCGGCCCGTATAGTCGAATGTATACAAAGAAAGTAAGCAGGGAGTAAACTCATTTCCCGAACGATTTTTAAAATTATTTTTTCACCACTAAAACCCATGAGACTTGTAGTTTTCAAAAATATTTTCATTTTTGATGAGACGCCGAATGAAAGCAGTTTAATCGCCGGCAACCGAAAACCCGCGATTTCCCGTAAATCCCGATCGGCCCGTATAGTCGAATGTATACAAAGAAAGTAAGCAGGGAGTAAACTCATTTCCCGAACGATTTTTAAAATTATTTTTTCACCACTAAAACCCATGAGACTTGTAGTTTTCAAAAATATTTTCATTTTTGATGAGACGCCGAATGAAAGCAGTTTAATCGCCGGCAACCGAAAACCCGCGATTTCCCGTAAATCCCGGATCGGCCCGTATAGTCGAATGTATACAAAGAAAGTAAGCAGGAGTAAACTCATTTCCCGAACGATTTTTAAAATTATTTTTTCACCACTAAAACCCATGAGACTTGTAGTTTTCAAAAATATTTTCATTTTTGATGAGACGCCGAATGAAAGCAGTTTAATCGCCGGCAACCGAAAACCCGCGATTTCCCGTAAATATCCCGTATAGTCGAATGTATACAAAGAAAGTAAGCAGGAGTAAACTCATTTCCCGAACGATTTTTAAAATTATTTTTTCACCACTAAAACCCATGAGACTTGTAGTTTTCAAAAATATTTTCATTTTTGATGAGACGCCGAATGAAAGCAGTTTAATCGCCGGCAACCGAAAACCCGCGATTTCCCGTAAATCCCGTATAGTCGAATGTATACAAAGAAAGTAAGCAGGGAGTAAACTCATTTCCCGAACGATTTTTAAAATTATTTTTTCACCACTAAAACCCATGAGACTTGTAGTTTTCAAAAATATTTTCATTTTTGATGAGACGCCGAATGAAAGCAGTTTAATCGCCGGCAACCGAAAACCCGCGATTTCCCGTAAATCCCGTATAGTCGAATGTATACAAAGAAAGTAAGCAGGGAGTAAACTCATTTCCCGAACGATTTTTAAAATTATTTTTTCACCACTAAAACCCATGAGACTTGTAGTTTTCAAAAATATTTTCATTTTTGATGAGCCGCCGAATGAAAGCAGTTTAATCGCCGGCAACCGAAAACCCGCGATTTCCCGTAAATCCCTCCCGTATAGTCGAATGTATACAAAGAAAGTAAGCAGGGAGTAACCTCATTTCCCGAACGATTTTTAAAATTATTTTTTCACCACTAAAACCCATGAGACTTGTAGTTTTAAAAATATTTTCATTTTTGATGAGACGCCGAATGAAAGCAGTTTAATCGCCGGCAACCGAAAACCCGCGATTTCCCGTAAATCCCGTATAGTCGAATGTATACAAAGAAAGTAAGCAGGGAGTAAACTCATTTCCCGAACGATTTTTAAAATTATTTTTTCACCACTAAAACCCATGAGACTTGTAGTTTTCAAAAATATTTTCATTTTTGATGAGACGCCGAATGAAAGCAGTTTAATCGCCGGCAACCGAAAACCCGCGATTTCCCGTAAATCCCGGATAGTCGAATGTATACAAAGAAAGTAAGCAGGGAGTAAACTCATTTCCCGAACGATTTTTAAAATTATTTTTTCACCACTAAAACCCATGAGACTTGTAGTTTTCAAAAATATTTTCATTTTTGATGAGACGCCGAATGAAAGCAGTTTAATCGCCGGCAACCGAAAACCCGCGATTTCCCGTAAATCCCTTTTTCATCCCGTATAGTCGAATGTATACAAAGAAAGTAAGCAGGAAGTAAACTCATTTCCCGAACGATTTTTAAAATTATTTTTTCACCACTAAAACCCATGAGACTTGTAGTTTTCAAAAATATTTTCATTTTTGATGAGACGCCGAATGAAAGCAGTTTAATCGCCGGCAACCGAAAACCCGCGATTTCCCGTAAATCCCGGGATCGGCCCGTATAGTCGAATGTATACAAAGAAAGTAAGCAGGGAGTAAACTCATTTCCCGAACGATTTTTAAAATTATTTTTCACCACTAAAACCCATGAGACTTGTAGTTTTAAAAATATTTTCATTTTTGATGAGACGCCGAATGAAAGCAGTTTAATCGCCGGCAACCGAAAACCCGCGATTTCCCGTAAATCCCGTATAGTCGAATGTATACAAAGAAAGTAAGCAGGGAGTAAACTCATTTCCCGAACGATTTTTAAAATTATTTTTTCACCACTAAAACCCATGAGACTTGTAGTTTTCAAAAAATTTTTCATTTTTGATGAGACGCCGAATGAAAGCAGTTTAATCGCCGGCAACCGAAAACCCGCGATTTCCCGTAAATCCCGTATAGTCGAATGTATACAAAGAAAGTAAGCAGGGAGTAAACTCATTTCCCGAACGATTTTTAAAATTATTTTTTCACCACTAAAACCCATGAGACTTGTAGTTTTCAAAAATATTTTCATTTTGATGAGACGCCGAATGAAAGCAGTTTAATCGCCGGCAACCGAAAACCCGCGATTTCCCGTAAATCCCGGATCCCGTATAGTCGAATGTATACAAAGAAAGTAAGCAGGAGTAAACTCATTTCCCGAACGATTTTTAAAATTATTTTTTCACCACTAAAACCCATGAGACTTGTAGTTTTCAAAAATATTTTCATTTTTGATGAGACGCCGAATGAAAGCAGTTTAATCGCCGGCAACCGAAAACCCGCGATTTCCCGTAAATCCGGTCGGCCCGTATAGTCGAATGTATACAAAGAAAGTAAGCAGGAGTAAACTCATTTCCCGAACGATTTTTAAAATTATTTTTTCACCACTAAAACCCATGAGACTTGTAGTTTTAAAAATATTTCATTTTTGATGAGACGCCGAATGAAAGCAGTTTAATCGCCGGCAACCGAAAACCCGCGATTTCCCGTAAATCCCGTATAGTCGAATGTATACAAAGAAAGTAAGCAGGAGTAAACTCATTTCCCGAACGATTTTTAAAATTATTTTTTCACCACTAAAACCCATGAGACTTGTAGTTTTCAAAAATATTTTCATTTTTGATGAGACGCCGAATGAAAGCAGTTTAATCGCCGGCAACCGAAAACCCGCGATTTCCCGTAAATCCCGTATAGTCGAATGTATACAAAGAAAGTAAGCAGGGAGTAAACTCATTTCCCGAACGATTTTTAAAATTATTTTTTCACCACTAAAACCCATGAGACTTGTAGTTTTCAAAAATATTTTCATTTTGATGAGACGCCGAATGAAAGCAGTTTAATCGCCGGCAACCGAAAACCCGCGATTTCCCGTAAATCCCGGATCGGCCCGTATAGTCGAATGTATACAAAGAAAGTAAGCAGGGAGTAAACTCATTTCCCGAACGATTTTTAAAATTATTTTTTCACCACTAAAACCCATGAGACTTGTAGTTTTCAAAATATTTTCATTTTTGATGAGACGCCGAATGAAAGCAGTTTAATCGCCGGCAACCGAAAACCCGCGATTTCCCGTAAATCCCATCCCGTATAGTCGAATGTATACAAAGAAAGTAAGCAGGAGTAAACTCATTTCCCGAACGATTTTTAAAATTATTTTTCACCACTAAAACCCATGAGACTTGTAGTTTTCAAAAATATTTTCATTTTTGATGAGACGCCGAATGAAAGCAGTTTAATCGCCGGCAACCGAAAACCCGCGATTTCCCGTAAATCCCGTATAGTCGAATGTATACAAAGAAAGTAAGCAGGGAGTAAACTCATTTCCCGAACGATTTTTAAAATTATTTTTTCACCACTAAAACCCATGAGACTTGTAGTTTTCAAAAATATTTTCATTTTTGATGAGACGCCGAATGAAAGCAGTTTAATCGCCGGCAACCGAAAACCCGCGATTTCCCGTAAATCCCGTATAGTCGAATGTATACAAAGAAAGTAAGCAGGGAGTAAACTCATTTCCCGAACGATTTTTAAAATTATTTTTTCACCACTAAAACCCATGAGACTTGTAGTTTTCAAAAATATTTTCATTTTTGATGAGACGCCGAATGAAAGCAGTTTAATCGCCGGCAACCGAAAACCCGCGATTCCCGTAAATCCCGGTCGGCCCGTATAGTCGAATGTATACAAAGAAAGTAGCGGAGTAAACTCATTTCCGCCGAACGATTTTTAAAATTATT
>JASGCC010002929.1:0-26079 GCA_030067915.1 Hydractinia echinata
CACATAATTTAGGCACAGACGAGGTTCGAACTCGTGATCTTCGGTTTACGAGACCGACGCTTACCACTTGGCCACTACGCCTGTTTTATATCCTTTGGTACATTTCCAATTCGCAGCATTAATGACTTTTTATGCAAGTGCTTAAAATTTAATGCAGAACTTGGTAAGCCTATGTCACGTTCAAAACTAACGGTGCAAAGTATCTTATACGTTGCTGTGTTATTCAATCTATAGGGATTTGGGGTTTTCCTGTATAAAGATTTTGATAACTTTGTGCAATTTATACTTAAATGTTCTCCACTCCATTGCCGATTCAGTCCTGTTTATTGCTTTTGACACCGGAACAATACGCCAAAAATTTCATCGAATCCCTTGACTTCTTCTCTTATCTCGTTATGTCAGGAAAGTCGGCAAACGCGTCCACATAATTTAGGCACAGACGAGGTTCGAACTCGTGATCTTCGGTTTACGAAACCGACGCTTTACCACTTGGCCACTACGCCTGTTTCATATCCTTTGGTACATTTCCATTCGCAGCATTAATGACTTTGTATGCAAGTGCTCAAAATTTAATGCAGATTCGGTAAGCCTATGTACGTTCAAAATTAACGGTGCAAAGTATCTTACACGTTGCAGTGTTATTCGATCTATAGGAATTTGGGTTTTTCCTGTATAAAGATTTTGATAACTTTGCAATTTATTTAAATGTTCTCCACTCCATTGCGATTCAGTCCTGTTTATGCTTTGAATACGAAACAATACGCCAAATTTCATCAATCCTTGACTTCTTCCTCTAAGGCTATCTGCACGTTATGTCAGGAAAAGTCCGGCAAACGCGTCCACATAATTTAGGCACAGACGAGGTTCGAACTCGTGATCTTCGGTTTACGAGACCGACGCCTTACCACTTGGCCACTACGCCTGTTTTATATCCTTTGGTACATTTCCAATTCGCAGCATTAATGACTTTTATGCAAGTGCTCAAAATTTAATGCAGAATTGGTAAGCCTATGTCACGTTCAAAATTAACGGTGCAAAGTACTTATACGTTGCTGTGTTATTCGATCTATAGGAATTTGGTTTTCCTGTATAAAGATTTTGATAACTTTGTGCAATTTATGCTTAAATATTCTCCACTCCATTGCAGATTCAGTCCGGTTTATTGCTTCTGAATCCGAAAAATACGCCAGAAGTTTTTCTTCTTCCTCTCTAAGGCATATCTGCACGTTTGTCAGGAAAAGTCCGGCAAACGCGTCCACATAATTTAGGCACAGACGAGGTTCGAACTCGTGATCTTCGGTTTACGAGACCGACGCCTTACCACTTGGCCACTACGCCTGTTTTATATCCTTAGGTACATTTCAATTCGCAGCATTAATGACTTTTTATCAAGTGCTTAAAATTTAATGCAGAACTTGGTAAGCCTATGTCACGTTCAAAACTAACGGTGCAAAGTATCTTATACGTTGCTGTGTTATTCAATCTATAGGATTTGGGGTTTTCCTGTATAAAGATTTTGATAACTTTGTGCAATTTATACTTAAATGTTCTCCACTCCATTGCCGATTCAGTCCTGTTTATTGCTTTTGACACCGAGAACAATACGCCAAAAATTTCATCGAATCCCTTGACTTCTTCCTCTTATCTGCACGTTATGTCAGGAAAAGTTCGGCAAACGCGTCCACATAATTTAGGCACAGACGAGGTTTCGAACTCGTGATCTTCGGTTTACGAGACCGACGCCTTACCACTTGGCCACTACGCCTGTTTTATATCCTTTGGTACATTTCCAATTCGCAGCATTAATGACTTTTTATCCAAGTGCTAAAATTTAATGCAGAACTTGGTAAGCCTATGTCACGTTCAAAACTAACGGTGCAAAGTACTTATACGTTGCTGTGTTATTCGATCTATAGGAATTTGGGTTTTCCTGCATAAAGATTTTGATAACTTTGTGCAATTTATACTTAAATGTTTCTCCACTCCATTGCCGATTCAGTCCTGTTATTGCTTTTGAACCGAGAACAATACGCCAAAAATTTCATCGAATCCTTGACTTCTTCCTCTTATCTGCACGTTATGTCAGGAAAAGTTCGGCAAACGCGTCCACATAATTTAGGCACAGACGAGGTTCGAACTCGTGATCTTCGGTTTACGAGACCGACGCTTTACCACTTGGCCACTACGCCTGTTTCATATCCTTTGGTACATTTCCAATTCGCAGCATTAATGACTTTTTATCAAGTGCTCAAAATTTAATGCAGATTCGGTAAGCCTATGTACGTTCAAAATTAACGGTGCAAAGTATCTTACACGTTGCAGTGTTATTCGATCTATAGGAATTTGGGTTTTCCTGTATAAAGATTTTGATAACTTTGCAATTTATACTTAAATTCTCCACTCCATTGCGATTCAGTCCTGTTTATTGCTTTTGAATCCGAAACAATACGCCAGAAGTTTCATCCAATCTCTTGACTTCTTCCTCTCTAAGGCATATCTGCACGTTTGTCAGGAAAAGTCCGGCAAACGCGTCCACATAATTTAGGCACAGACGAGGTTCGAACTCGTGATCTTCGGTTTACGAGACCGACGCCTTACCACTTGGCCACTACGCCTGTTTTATATCCTTTGGTACATTTCCAATTCGCAGCATTAATGACTTTTTATCCAAGTGCTTAAATTTAATGCAGAACTTGGTAAGCCTATGTCACGTTCAAAACTAACGGTGCAAAGTATCTTATACGTTGCTGTGTTATTCGATCTATAGGAATTTGGGTTTTCCTGTATAAAGATTTTGATAACTTTGTGCAATTTATACTTAAATGTTCTCCACTCCATTGCCGATTCAGTCCTGTTTATTGCTTTTGCACCGAGAACAATACGCCAAATTTCATCGAATCCCTTGACTTCTTCCTCTTATCTGCACGTTATGTCAGGAAAATTCGGCAAACGCGTCCACATAATTTAGGCACAGACGAGGTTCGAACTCGTGATCTTCGGTTTACGAGACCGACGCCTTACCACTTGGCCACTACGCCTGTTTTATATCCTTTGGTACATTTCCAATTCGCAGCATTAATGACTTTTATGCAAGTGCTCAAAATTTAATGCAGATTCGGTAAGCCTATGTCACGTTCAAAATTAACGGTTCAAAGTATCTTATACGTTGCTGTGTTATTCGTTCTATAGGATTTGGGGTTTTCCTGTATAAAGATTTTGATAACTTTGTGCAATTTATACTTAAATGTTCTCCACTCCATTGCCGATTCAGTCCTTTTATTGCTTTTGACACCGAGAACAATACGCCAAAGTTTCATCGAATCCTTGACTTCTTCCTCTTATCTGCACGTTATGTCAGGAAAGTCCGGCAAACGCGTCCACATAATTTAGGCACAGACGAGGTTCGAACTCGTGATCTTCGGTTTACGAGACCGACGCCTTACCACTTGGCCACTGCGCCTTTTATATCCTTTGGTACATTTCCATTCGCAGCATTAATGACTTTTTATGCAAGTGCTCAAAATTTAATGCAAAATTCGGTAAGCCTATGTCACATTCAAAATTAACGGTTCAAAGTATCTTATACGTTGCTGTGTTATTCGTTCTATAGGAATTTGGGTTTTCCTGTATAAAGATTTTGATAACTTTGTGCAATTTATACTTAAATGTTCTCCACTCCATTGCCGATTCAGTCCTGTTTATTGCTTTTGACACCAGAACAATACGCCAAAAATTTCATCGAATCCCTTGACTTCCTCTTCTAAGGCTTATCTGCACGTTATGTCAGGAAAAGTCCGGCAAACGGCCACATAATTTAGGCACAGACGAGGTTCGAACTCGTGATCTTCGGTTTACGAGACCGACGCCTTACCACTTGGCCACTGCGCCTGTTTTACTTTGGTACATTTCCATTCGCAGCATTAATGACTTTTTATGCAAGTGCTCAAAATTTAATGCAGAACTGGTAAGCCTATGTCACGTTCAAAATTAACGGTGCAAAGTATCTTATACGTTGCTGTGTTATTCGATCTATAGGAATTTGGGTTTTCCTGTATAAAGATTTTGATAACTTTGTGCAATTTATACTTAAATGTTCTCCACTCCATTGCCGATTCAGTCCTGTTTATGCTTTTGACCGAGAACAATACGCCAGAAGTTTCATCCAATCTTTGACTTCTTCCTCTTCTAAGGCATATCTGCACGTTATGTCAGGAAAATTCCGGCAAACGCGTCCACATAATTTAGGCACAGACGAGGTTCGAACTCGTGATCTTCGGTTTACGAGACCGACGCCTTACCACTTGGCCACTACGCCTGTTTTATATCCTTTGGTACATTTCCAATTCGCAGCATTAATGACTTTTATCCAAGTGCTTAAAATTTAATGCAGAACTTGGTAAGCCTATGTCACGTTCAAAATTAACGGTGCAAAGTATCTTATACGTTGCTGTGTTATTCGATCTATAGGAATTTGGGGTTTTCCTGTATAAAGATTTTGATAACTTTGTGCAATTTATACTTAAATGTTCTCCACTCCATTGCCGATTCAGTCCTGTTTATTGCTTTTGACACCGAGAACAATACGCCAAAATTTCATCGAATCCCTTGACTTCTTCCTCTTATCTGCACGTTATGTCAGGAAAGTTCCGGCAAACGCGTCCACATAATTTAGGCACAGACGAGGTTCGAACTCGTGATCTTCGGTTTACGAGACCGACGCTTACCACTTGGCCACTACGCCTGTTTATATCCTTTGGTACATTTCCAATTCGCAGCATTAATGACTTTTATGCAAGTGCTCAAAATTTAATGCAGATTCGGTAAGCCTATGTCACGTTCAAAATTAACGGTGCAAAGTATCTTACACGTTGCTGTGTTATTCGATCTATAGGAATTTGGGTTTTCCTGTATAAAGATTTTGATAACTTTGTGCAATTTATACTTAAATGTTCTCCACTCCATTGCCGATTCAGTCCTGTTTATTGCTTTTGAGTCCGAGAACAATACGCCAGAAGTTTCATCCAATCTCTTGACTTCTTCCTCTCTAAGGCTTATCTGCACGTTATGTCAGGAAAAGTCGGCAAACGCGTCCACATAATTTAGGCACAGACGAGGTTCGAACTCGTGATCTTCGGTTTACGAGACCGACGCCTTACCACTTGGCCACTGCGCCTTTTTATATCCTTTGGTACATTTCCATTCGCAGCATTAATGACTTTTTATGCAATGCTCAAAATTTAATGCAAACTCGGTAAGCCTATGTCACGTTCAAAATTAACGGTGCAAAGTATCTTATACGTTGCTGTGTTATTCGATCTATAGGATTTGGGTTTTCCTGTATAAAGATTTTGATAACTTTGTGCAATTTATACTTAAATGTTCTCCACTCCATTGCCGATTCAGTCCTGTTTATTGCTTTTGACACCGAGAACAATACGCCAAAAATTTCATCGAATCCCTTGACTTCTTCCTCTTATCTGCACGTTATGTCAGGAAAGTTCCGGCAAACGCGTCCACATAATTTAGGCACAGACGAGGTTCGAACTCGTGATCTTCGGTTTACGAGACCGACGCCTTACCACTTGGCCACTACGCCTGTTTTATATCCTTTGGTACATTTCCAATTCGCAGCATTAATGACTTTTATGCAAGTGCTCAAAATTTAATGCAGATTCGGTAAGCCTATGTCACGTTCAAAATTAACGGTCAAAGTATCTTATACGTTGCTGTGTTATTCTTCTATAGGATTTGGGTTTTCCTGTATAAAGATTTTGATAACTTTGTGCAATTTATACTTAAATGTTCTCCACTCCATTGCCGATTCAGTCCTGTTTATTGCTTTTGACACCGAGAACAATACGCCAAAAATTTCATCGAACCCTTGACTTCTTCCTCTTATCTGCACGTTATGTCAGGAAAGTCGGCAAACTCGTCCACATAATTTAGGCACAGACGAGGTTCGAACTCGTGATTTCGGTTTACGAGACCGACGCCTTACCACTTGGCCACTGCGCCTTTTATATCCTTTGGTACATTTCCCATTCGCAGCATTAATGACTTTTTATGCAAGTGCTCAAAATTTAATGCAAACTCGGTAAGCCTATGTCACGTTCAAAATTAACGGTTCAAAGTATCTTATACGTTGCTGTGTTATTCGATCTATAGGAATTTGGGTTTTCCTGTATAAAGATTTTGATAACTTTGTGCAATTTATACTTAAATGTTCTCCACTCCATTGCCGATTCAGTCCTGTTTATTGCTTTTGACACCGGAACAATACGCCAAAATTTCATCGAATCCTTGACTTCTTCCTCTCTAAGGCATATCTGCACGTTATGTCAGGAAAAGTCCGGCAAACGGTCCACATAATTTAGGCACAGACGAGGTTCGAACTCGTGATCTTCGGTTTACGAGACCGACGCTTACCACTTGGCCACTGCGCCTGTTTTATATTTTGGTACATTTCCATTCGCAGCATTAATGACTTTTATGCAAGTGCTTCAAAATTTAATGCAGAACTGGTAAGCCTATGTCACGTTCAAAATTAACGGTCAAAGTATCTTATACGTTGCTGTGTTATTCGATCTATAGGATTTGGGGTTTTCCTGTATAAAGATTTTGATAACTTTGTGCAATTTATACTTAAATGTTCTCCACTCCATTGCCGATTCAGTCCTGTTTATGCTTTTGAACCGAGAACAATACGCCAAATTTCATCAATCTCTTGACTTCTTCCTCTTCTAAGGCATATCTGCACGTTATGTCAGGAAAATTCCGGCAAACGCGTCCACATAATTTAGGCACAGACGAGGTTCGAACTCGTGATCTTCGGTTTACGAGACCGACGCCTTACCACTTGGCCACTGCGCCTGTTTTTATCCTTTGGTACATTTCCATTCGCAGCATTAATGACTTTTTATGCAAGTGCTCAAAATTTAATGCAGAACTCGGTAAGCCTATGTCACGTTCAAAATTAACGGTCAAAGTATCTTATACGTTGCTGTGTTATTCGATCTATAGGAATTTGGGGTTTTCCTGTATAAAGATTTTGATAACTTTGTGCAATTTATACTTAAATGTTCTCCACTCCATTGCCGATTCAGTCCTGTTTATGCTTTTGATCCGAGAACAATACGCCAGAAGTTTCATCCAATCTCTTGACTTCTTCCTCTTCTAAGGCATATCTGCACGTTATGTCAGGAAAAGTCCGGCAAACGCGTCCACATAATTTAGGCACAGACGAGGTTCGAACTCGTGATCTTCGGTTTACGAGACCGACGCCTTACCACTTGGCCACTGCGCCTGTTTTTATCTTTGGTACATTTCCATTCGCAGCATTAATGACTTTTTATGCAAGTGCTCAAAATTTAATGCAAACTCGGTAAGCCTATGTCACGTTCAAAATTAACGGTCAAAGTATCTTATACGTTGCTGTGTTATTCGATCTATAGGATTTGGGGTTTTCCTGTATAAAGATTTTGATAACTTTGTGCAATTTATACTTAAATGTTCTCCACTCCATTGCCGATTCAGTCCTGTTTATTGCTTTTGACACCGAGAACAATACGCCAAAAATTTCCGAATCCCTTGACTTCTTCCTTTCTAAGGCTTATCTGCACGTTATGTCAGGAAAATTCCGGCAAACGGCCACATAATTTAGGCACAGACGAGGTTCGAACTCGTGATCTTCGGTTTACGAGACCGACGCCTTACCACTTGGCCACTGCGCCTGTTTATATCCTTTGGTACATTTCCATTCGCAGCATTAATGACTTTTATGCAAGTGCTCAAAATTTAATGCAGAACTTGGTAAGCCTATGTCACGTTCAAAATTAACGGTGCAAAGTATCTTATACGTTGCTGTGTTATTCGATCTATAGGAATTTGGGGTTTTCCTGTATAAAGATTTTGATAACTTTGTGCAATTTATACTTAAATGTTCTCCACTCCATTGCCGATTCAGTCCTGTTTATTGCTTTTGATCCGAGAACAATACGCCAGAAGTTTCATCAATCTTGACTTCTTCCTCTTCTAAGGCATATCTGCACGTTATGTCAGGAAAAGTCCGGCAAACGCGTCCACATAATTTAGGCACAGACGAGGTTCGAACTCGTGATCTTCGGTTTACGAGACCGACCTTACCACTTGGCCACTGCGCCTGTTTTTATCCTTTGGTACATTTCCATTCGCAGCATTAATGACTTTTTATGCAAGTGTTCAAAATTTAATGCAGAACTTGGTAAGCCTATGTCACGTTCAAAATTAACGGTCAAAGTATCTTATACGTTGCTGTGTTATTCGATCTATAGGAATTTGGGTTTTCCTGTATAAAGATTTTGATAACTTTGTGCAATTTATACTTAAATGTTCTCACTCCATTGCCGATTCAGTCCTGTTTATCGCTTTTGACCGAGAACAATACGCCAGAAGTTTCATCCAATCTCTTGACTTCTTCCTCTTCTAAGGCATATCTGCACGTTATGTCAGGAAAATTCCGGCAAACGCGTCCACATAATTTAGGCACAGACGAGGTTCGAACTCGTGATCTTCGGTTTACGAGACCGACGCCTTACCACTTGGCCACTGCGCCTGTTTTTATCCTTTGGTACATTTCCATTCGCAGCATTAATGACTTTTATGCAAGTGCTCAAAATTTAATGCAGAACTCGGTAAGCCTATGTCACGTTCAAAATTAACGGTTCAAAGTATCTTATACGTTGCTGTGTTATTCGATCTATAGGAATTTGGGTTTTCCTGTATAAAGATTTTGATAACTTTGTGCAATTTATACTTAAATGTTCTCCACTCCATTGCCGATTCAGTCCTGTTTATTGCTTTTGATCCGAGAACAATACGCCAGAAGTTTCATCCAATCTCTTGACTTCTTCCTCTCTAAGGCATATCTGCACGTTATGTCAGGAAAAGTCCGGCAAACGCGTCCACATAATTTAGGCACAGACGAGGTTCGAACTCGTGATCTTCGGTTTACGAGACCGACGCCTTACCACTTGGCCACTGCGCCTGTTTTTTATCTTTGGTACATTTCCATTCGCAGCATTAATGACTTTTTATGCAAGTGCTCAAAATTTAATGCAAACTCGGTAAGCCTATGTCACGTTCAAAATTAACGGTGCAAAGTATCTTATACGTTGCTGTGTTATTCGATCTATAGGAATTTGGGGTTTTCCTGTATAAAGATTTTGATAACTTTGTGCAATTTATACTTAAATGTTCTCCACTCCATTGCCGATTCAGTCCTGTTTATTGCTTTTGACACCGAGAACAATACGCCAAAATTTCATCGAATCCCTTGACTTTCCTTTCTAAGGCTTATCTGCACGTTATGTCAGGAAAATTCCGGCAAACGCCACATAATTTAGGCACAGACGAGGTTCGAACTCGTGATCTTCGGTTTACGAGACCGACGCCTTACCACTTGGCCACTGCGCCTGTTTATATCCTTTGGTACATTTCCAATTCGCAGCATTAATGACTTTTTATGCAAGTGCTCAAAATTTAATGCAGAACTTGGTAAGCCTATGTCACGTTCAAAATTAACGGTGCAAAGTATCTTATACGTTGCTGTGTTATTCGATCTATAGGAATTTGGGGTTTTCCTGTATAAAGATTTTGATAACTTTGTGCAATTTATACTTAAATGTTCTCCACTCCATTGCCGATTCAGTCCTGTTTATTGCTTTTGAACCGAAACAATACGCCAGAAGTTTCATCAATCTCTTGACTTCTTCCTCTTCTAAGGCATATCTGCACGTTATGTCAGGAAAAGTCCGGCAAACGCGTCCACATAATTTAGGCACAGACGAGGTTCGAACTCGTGATCTTCGGTTTACGAGACCGACGCCTTACCACTTGGCCACTGCGCCTGTTTTTATCCTTTGGTACATTTCCATTCGCAGCATTAATGACTTTTTATGCAAGTGCTCAAAATTTAATGCAAACTCGGTAAGCCTATGTCACGTTCAAAATTAACGGTCAAAGTATCTTATACGTTGCTGTGTTATTCGTTCTATAGGATTTGGGTTTTCCTGTATAAAGATTTTGATAACTTTGTGCAATTTATACTTAAATGTTCTCCACTCCATTGCCGATTCAGTCCTGTTTATTGCTTTTGACACCGAGAACAATACGCCAAAATTTCATCGAATCCTTGACTTCTTCCTTCTAAGGCTTATCTGCACGTTATGTCAGGAAAAGTCCGGCAAACGCGCCACATAATTTAGGCACAGACGAGGTTCGAACTCGTGATCTTCGGTTTACGAGACCGACGCCTTACCACTTGGCCACTGCGCCTGTTTTATATCCTTTGGTACATTTCCATTCGCAGCATTAATGACTTTTTATGCAAGTGCTCAAAATTTAATGCAAACTGGTAAGCCTATGTCACGTTCAAAATTAACGGTGCAAAGTATCTTATACGTTGCTGTGTTATTCGATCTATAGGAATTTGGGTTTTCCTGTATAAAGATTTTGATAACTTTGTGCAATTTATACTTAAATGTTCTCCACTCCATTGCCGATTCAGTCCTGTTTATGCTTTTGATCCGAGAACAATACGCCAGAAGTTTCATCCAATCTCTTGACTTCTTCCTCTTCTAAGGCATATCTGCACGTTATGTCAGGAAAAGTCCGGCAAACGCGTCCACATAATTTAGGCACAGACGAGGTTCGAACTCGTGATCTTCGGTTTACGAGACCGACGCCTTACCACTTGGCCACTACGCCTGTTTTATATCCTTTGGTACATTTCCAATTCGCAGCATTAATGACTTTTTATGCAAGTGCTTAAAATTTAATGCAGAACTTGGTAAGCCTATGTCACGTTCAAAATTAACGGTGCAAAGTATCTTATACGTTGCTGTGTTATTCGATCTATAGGATTTGGGGTTTTCCTGTATAAAGATTTTGATAACTTTGTGCAATTTATACTTAAATGTTCTCCACTCCATTGCCGATTCAGTCCTGTTTATTGCTTTTGACACCGAGAACAATACGCCAAAATTTCATCGAATCCTTGACTTCTTCTCTTATCTGCACGTTATGTCAGGAAAAGTTCGGCAAACGCGTCCACATAATTTAGGCACAGACGAGGTTCGAACTCGTGATCTTCGGTTTACGAGACCGACGCCTTACCACTTGGCCACTACGCCTGTTTATATCCTTTGGTACATTTCCAATTCGCAGCATTAATGACTTTTTATGCAAGTGCTCAAAATTTAATGCAGATTCGGTAAGCCTATGTCACGTTCAAAATTAACGGTGCAAAGTATCTTACACGTTGCTGTGTTATTCGATCTATAGGAATTTGGGTTTTCCTGTATAAAGATTTTGATAACTTTGTGCAATTTATACTTAAATGTTCTCCACTCCATTGCCGATTCAGTCCGGTTTATGCTTTTGATCGAAAACAATACGCCAGAAGTTTCATCCAATCTCTTGACTTCTTCCTCCTCTAAGGCATATCTGCACGTTATGTCAGGAAAAGTCCGGCAAACGCGTCCACATAATTTAGGCACAGACGAGGTTCGAACTCGTGATCTTCGGTTTACGAGACCGACGCCTTACCACTTGGCCACTACGCCTGTTTTATATCCTTTGGTACATTTCCAATTCGCAGCATTAATGACTTTTTATCCAAGTGCTTAAATTTAATGCAGAACTTGGTAAGCCTATGTCACGTTCAAAATTAACGGTGCAAAGTACTTATACGTTGCTGTGTTATTCGATCTATAGGAATTTGGGTTTTCCTGTATAAAGATTTTGATAACTTTGTGCAATTTATACTTAAATGTTCTCCACTCCATTGCCGATTCAGTCCGTTTATTGCTTTGACCGAAAACAATACGCCAGAAGTTTCATCCAATCTCTTGACTTCTTCCTCTCTAAGGCATATCTGCACGTTATGTCAGGAAAAGTCCGGCAAACGCGTCCACATAATTTAGGCACAGACGAGGTTCGAACTCGTGATCTTCGGTTTACGAGACCGACGCCTTACCACTTGGCCACTACGCCTGTTTTATATCCTTGGTACATTTCCAATTCGCAGCATTAATGACTTTTTATCAAGTGCTTAAAATTTAATGCAGAACTTGGTAAGCCTATGTCACGTTCAAAATTAACGGTGCAAAGTATCTTATACGTTGCTGTGTTATTCAATCTATAGGATTTGGGGTTTTCCTGTATAAAGATTTTGATAACTTTGTGCAATTTATACTTAAATGTTCTCCACTCCATTGCCGATTCAGTCCTGTTTATTGCTTTTGACACCGAGAACAATACGCCAAAAATTTCATCGAATCCCTTGACTTCTTCCTCTTATCTGCACGTTATGTCAGGAAAAGTTCGGCAAACGCGTCCACATAATTTAGGCACAGACGAGGTTCGAACTCGTGATCTTCGGTTTACGAGACCGACGCCTTACCACTTGGCCACTACGCCTGTTTCATATCCTTTGGTACATTTCCAATTCGCAGCATTAATGACTTTTTATGCAAGTGCTCAAAATTTAATGCAGAACTTGGTAAGCCTATGTCACGTTCAAAATTAACGGTGCAAAGTACTTATACGTTGCTGTGTTATTCGATCTATAGGAATTTGGGTTTTCCTGTATAAAGATTTTGATAACTTTGTGCAATTTATACTTAAATGTTCTCCACTCCATTGCCGATTCAGTCCTGTTTATTGCTTTTGACACCGAGAACAATACGCCAAAAATTTCATCGAATCCTTGACTTCTTCCTCTTATCTGCACGTTATGTCAGGAAAAGTTCGGCAAACGCGTCCACATAATTTAGGCACAGACGAGGTTCGAACTCGTGATCTTCGGTTTACGAGACCGACGCTTACCACTTGGCCACTACGCCTGTTTATATCCTTTGGTACATTTCCAATTCGCAGCATTAATGACTTTTATATCAAGTGCTCAAAATTTAATGCAGATTCGGTAAGCCTATGTCACGTTCAAAATTAACGGTGCAAAGTATCTTTACGTTGCTGTGTTATTCGATCTATAGGAATTTGGGTTTTCCTGTATAAAGATTTTGATAACTTTGTGCAATTTACTTAAATTCTCCACTCCATTGCGATTCAGTCCGGTTTATTGCTTTGAATCCGAAACAATACGCCAGAAGTTTCATCCAATCTCTTGACTTCTTCCTCTCTAAGGCATATCTGCACGTTATGTCAGGAAAAGTCCGGCAAACGCGTCCACATAATTTAGGCACAGACGAGGTTCGAACTCGTGATCTTCGGTTTACGAGACCGACGCCTTACCACTTGGCCACTACGCCTGTTTTATATCCTTGGTACATTTCCAATTCGCAGCATTAATGACTTTTTATCCAAGTGCTTAAAATTTAATGCAGAACTTGGTAAGCCTATGTCACGTTCAAAACTAACGGTGCAAAGTATCTTATACGTTGCTGTGTTATTCAATCTATAGGATTTGGGGTTTTCCTGTATAAAGATTTTGATAACTTTGTGCAATTTATACTTAAATGTTCTCCACTCCATTGCCGATTCAGTCCTGTTTATTGCTTTTGACCGAGAACAATACGCCAAAAATTTCATCGAATCCCTTGACTTCTTCCTCTTATCTGCACGTTATGTCAGGAAAAGTTCGGCAAACGCGTCCACATAATTTAGGCACAGACGAGGTTCGAACTCGTGATCTTCGGTTTACGAGACCGACGCCTTACCACTTGGCCACTACGCCTGTTTATATCCTTTGGTACATTTCCAATTCGCAGCATTAATGACTTTTATGCAAGTGCTCAAAATTTAATGCAGATTCGGTAAGCCTATGTCACGTTCAAAATTAACGGTCAAAGTATCTTATACGTTGCTGTGTTATTCGTTCTATAGGATTTGGGTTTTCCTGTATAAAGATTTTGATAACTTTGTGCAATTTATACTTAAATGTTCTCCACTCCATTGCCGATTCAGTCCTGTTTATTGCTTTTGACACCGAGAACAATACGCCAAAAATTTCATCGAATCCCTTGACTTCTTCCTCTTATCTGCACGTTATGTCAGGAAAAGTCGGCAAACGCGTCCACATAATTTAGGCACAGACGAGGTTCGAACTCGTGATCTTCGGTTTACGAGACCGACGCCTTACCACTTGGCCACTGCGCCTGTTATATCCTTTGGTACATTTCCATTCGCAGCATTAATGACTTTTTATGCAATGCTCAAAATTTAATGCAAATTCGGTAAGCCTATGTCACGTTCAAAATTAACGGTTCAAAGTATCTTATACGTTGCTGTGTTATTCGTTCTATAGGAATTTGGGTTTTCCTGTATAAAGATTTTGATAACTTTGTGCAATTTATACTTAAATGTTCTCCACTCCATTGCCGATTCAGTCCTGTTTATTGCTTTTGACACCGGAACAATACGCCAAAAATTTCATCGAATCCTTGACTTCTTCCTCTTCTAAGGCTTATCTGCACGTTATGTCAGGAAAAGTCCGGCAAACGGCCACATAATTTAGGCACAGACGAGGTTCGAACTCGTGATCTTCGGTTTACGAGACCGACGCCTTACCACTTGGCCACTGCGCCTGTTTTATCCTTTGGTACATTTCCATTCGCAGCATTAATGACTTTTATGCAAGTGTTCAAAATTTAATGCAGAACTGGTAAGCCTATGTCACGTTCAAAATTAACGGTTCAAAGTATCTTATACGTTGCTGTGTTATTCGATCTATAGGATTTGGGGTTTTCCTGTATAAAGATTTTGATAACTTTGTGCAATTTATACTTAAATGTTCTCCACTCCATTGCCGATTCAGTCCTGTTTATGCTTTTGACCGAGAACAATACGCCAGAAGTTTCATCCAATCTTTGACTTCTTCCTCTTCTAAGGCATATCTGCACGTTATGTCAGGAAAATTCCGGCAAACGCGTCCACATAATTTAGGCACAGACGAGGTTCGAACTCGTGATCTTCGGTTTACGAGACCGACGCTTACCACTTGGCCACTACGCCTGTTTTATATCCTTTGGTACATTTCCAATTCGCAGCATTAATGACTTTTATCCAAGTGCTTAAAATTTAATGCAGAACTTGGTAAGCCTATGTCACGTTCAAAATTAACGGTGCAAAGTATCTTATACGTTGCTGTGTTATTCAATCTATAGGATTTGGGGTTTTCCTGTATAAAGATTTTGATAACTTTGTGCAATTTATACTTAAATGTTCTCCACTCCATTGCCGATTCAGTCCTGTTTATTGCTTTTGACACCGAGAACAATACGCCAAAAATTTCATCGAATCCCTTGACTTCTTCCTCTTATCTGCACGTTATGTCAGGAAAAGTTCCGGCAAACGCGTCCACATAATTTAGGCACAGACGAGGTTCGAACTCGTGATCTTCGGTTTACGAGACCGACGCTTACCACTTGGCCACTACGCCTGTTTATATCCTTTGGTACATTTCCAATTCGCAGCATTAATGACTTTTATGCAAGTGCTCAAAATTTAATGCAGATTCGGTAAGCCTATGTCACGTTCAAAATTAACGGTGCAAAGTATCTTACACGTTGCTGTGTTATTCGATCTATAGGAATTTGGGTTTTCCTGTATAAAGATTTTGATAACTTTGTGCAATTTATACTTAAATGTTCTCCACTCCATTGCCGATTCAGTCCTGTTTATGCTTTTGACCGAGAACAATACGCCAGAAGTTTCATCCAATCTCTTGACTTCTTCCTCTTCTAAGGCTTATCTGCACGTTATGTCAGGAAAAGTCCGGCAAACGCGTCCACATAATTTAGGCACAGACGAGGTTCGAACTCGTGATCTTCGGTTTACGAGACCGACGCCTTACCACTTGGCCACTGCGCCTTTTTATATCCTTTGGTACATTTCCATTCGCAGCATTAATGACTTTTTATGCAAGTGCTCAAAATTTAATGCAAACTCGGTAAGCCTATGTCACGTTCAAAATTAACGGTGCAAAGTATCTTATACGTTGCTGTGTTATTCGATCTATAGGATTTGGGGTTTTCCTGTATAAAGATTTTGATAACTTTGTGCAATTTATACTTAAATGTTCTCCACTCCATTGCCGATTCAGTCCTGTTTATTGCTTTTGACACCGAGAACAATACGCCAAAAATTTCATCGAATCCTTGACTTCTTCCTCTTATCTGCACGTTATGTCAGGAAAAGTCGGCAAACGCGTCCACATAATTTAGGCACAGACGAGGTTCGAACTCGTGATCTTCGGTTTACGAGACCGACGCCTTACCACTTGGCCACTACGCCTGTTTATATCCTTTGGTACATTTCCAATTCGCAGCATTAATGACTTTTATGCAAGTGCTCAAAATTTAATGCAGATTCGGTAAGCCTATGTCACGTTCAAAATTAACGGTTCAAAGTATCTTATACGTTGCTGTGTTATTCGATCTATAGGATTTGGGGTTTTCCTGTATAAAGATTTTGATAACTTTGTGCAATTTATACTTAAATGTTCTCCACTCCATTGCCGATTCAGTCCTGTTTATTGCTTTTGACACCGAGAACAATACGCCAAAATTTCATCGAATCCTTGACTTCTTCCTCTTATCTGCACGTTATGTCAGGAAAAGTCCGGCAAACGCGTCCACATAATTTAGGCACAGACGAGGTTCGAACTCGTGATCTTCGGTTTACGAGACCGACGCCTTACCACTTGGCCACTGCGCCTTTTTATATCCTTTGGTACATTTCCATTCGCAGCATTAATGACTTTTTATGCAAGTGCTCAAAATTTAATGCAAACTCGGTAAGCCTATGTCACGTTCAAAATTAACGGTCAAAGTATCTTATACGTTGCTGTGTTATTCGTTCTATAGGAATTTGGGTTTTCCTGTATAAAGATTTTGATAACTTTGTGCAATTTATACTTAAATGTTCTCCACTCCATTGCCGATTCAGTCCTGTTTATTGCTTTTGACACCGAGAACAATACGCCAAAAATTTCATCGAATCCTTGACTTCTTCCTCTTCTAAGGCTTATCTGCACGTTATGTCAGGAAAAGTCCGGCAAACGGCCACATAATTTAGGCACAGACGAGGTTCGAACTCGTGATCTTCGGTTTACGAGACCGACGCCTTACCACTTGGCCACTGCGCCTGTTTTATATTTTGGTACATTTCCATTCGCAGCATTAATGACTTTTATGCAAGTGTTCAAAATTTAATGCAGAACTGGTAAGCCTATGTCACGTTCAAAATTAACGGTGCAAAGTATCTTATACGTTGCTGTGTTATTCGATCTATAGGAATTTGGGGTTTTCCTGTATAAAGATTTTGATAACTTTGTGCAATTTATACTTAAATGTTCTCCACTCCATTGCCGATTCAGTCCTGTTTATGCTTTTGACCGAGAACAATACGCCAGAAGTTTCATCAATCTCTTGACTTCTTCCTCTTCTAAGGCATATCTGCACGTTATGTCAGGAAAATTCCGGCAAACGCGTCCACATAATTTAGGCACAGACGAGGTTCGAACTCGTGATCTTCGGTTTACGAGACCGACGCCTTACCACTTGGCCACTGCGCCTGTTTTTATCCTTTGGTACATTTCCATTCGCAGCATTAATGACTTTTTATGCAAGTGCTCAAAATTTAATGCAAACTGGTAAGCCTATGTCACGTTCAAAATTAACGGTGCAAAGTATCTTATACGTTGCTGTGTTATTCGATCTATAGGAATTTGGGTTTTCCTGTATAAAGATTTTGATAACTTTGTGCAATTTATACTTAAATGTTCTCCACTCCATTGCCGATTCAGTCCTGTTTATGCTTTTGACCGAGAACAATACGCCAGAAGTTTCATCCAATCTCTTGACTTCTTCCTCTTCTAAGGCATATCTGCACGTTATGTCAGGAAAAGTCCGGCAAACGCGTCCACATAATTTAGGCACAGACGAGGTTCGAACTCGTGATCTTCGGTTTACGAGACCGACGCCTTACCACTTGGCCACTGCGCCTGTTTTTATCCTTTGGTACATTTCCATTCGCAGCATTAATGACTTTTTATGCAAGTGCTCAAAATTTAATGCAAACTCGGTAAGCCTATGTCACTCAAAATTAACGGTCAAAGTATCTTATACGTTGCTGTGTTATTCGTTCTATAGGATTTGGGGTTTTCCTGTATAAAGATTTTGATAACTTTGTGCAATTTATACTTAAATGTTCTCCACTCCATTGCCGATTCAGTCCTGTTTATTGCTTTTGACACCGAGAACAATACGCCAAAAATTTCATCGAATCCCTTGACTTCTTCCTTCTAAGGCTTATCTGCACGTTATGTCAGGAAAATTCCGGCAAACGGCCACATAATTTAGGCACAGACGAGGTTCGAACTCGTGATCTTCGGTTTACGAGACCGACGCCTTACCACTTGGCCACTGCGCCTGTTTATATCCTTTGGTACATTTCCATTCGCAGCATTAATGACTTTTATGCAAGTGCTCAAAATTTAATGCAGAACTTGGTAAGCCTATGTCACGTTCAAAATTAACGGTGCAAAGTATCTTACACGTTGCTGTGTTATTCGATCTATAGGAATTTGGGGTTTTCCTGTATAAAGATTTTGATAACTTTGTGCAATTTATACTTAAATGTTCTCCACTCCATTGCCGATTCAGTCCTGTTTATTGCTTTTGACCGAAACAATACGCCAGAAGTTTCATCCAATCTCTTGACTTCTTCCTCTTCTAAGGCATATCTGCACGTTATGTCAGGAAAAGTCCGGCAAACGCGTCCACATAATTTAGGCACAGACGAGGTTCGAACTCGTGATCTTCGGTTTACGAGACCGACCTTACCACTTGGCCACTGCGCCTGTTTTTATTTTGGTACATTTCCATTCGCAGCATTAATGACTTTTTATGCAAGTGTTCAAAATTTAATGCAGAACTGGTAAGCCTATGTCACGTTCAAAATTAACGGTGCAAAGTATCTTATACGTTGCTGTGTTATTCGATCTATAGGATTTGGGGTTTTCCTGTATAAAGATTTTGATAACTTTGTGCAATTTATACTTAAATGTTCTCCACTCCATTGCCGATTCAGTCCTGTTTATGCTTTTGACCGAGAACAATACGCCAGAAGTTTCATCCAATCTCTTGACTTCTTCCTCTTCTAAGGCATATCTGCACGTTATGTCAGGAAAATTCCGGCAAACGCGTCCACATAATTTAGGCACAGACGAGGTTCGAACTCGTGATCTTCGGTTTACGAGACCGACGCCTTACCACTTGGCCACTGCGCCTGTTTTTATCCTTTGGTACATTTCCATTCGCAGCATTAATGACTTTTTATGCAAGTGCTCAAAATTTAATGCAAACTTCGGTAAGCCTATGTCACGTTCAAAATTAACGGTGCAAAGTATCTTATACGTTGCTGTGTTATTCGATCTATAGGAATTTGGGTTTTCCTGTATAAAGATTTTGATAACTTTGTGCAATTTATACTTAAATGTTCTCCACTCCATTGCCGATTCAGTCCTGTTTATGCTTTTGACCGAGAACAATACGCCAGAAGTTTCATCCAATCTCTTGACTTCTTCCTCTCTAAGGCATATCTGCACGTTATGTCAGGAAAAGTCCGGCAAACGCGTCCACATAATTTAGGCACAGACGAGGTTCGAACTCGTGATCTTCGGTTTACGAGACCGACGCCTTACCACTTGGCCACTGCGCCTGTTTTTATCCTTTGGTACATTTCCATTCGCAGCATTAATGACTTTTTATGCAAGTGCTCAAAATTTAATGCAAACTCGGTAAGCCTATGTCACTCAAAATTAACGGTTCAAAGTATCTTATACGTTGCTGTGTTATTCGATCTATAGGATTTGGGGTTTTCCTGTATAAAGATTTTGATAACTTTGTGCAATTTATACTTAAATGTTCTCCACTCCATTGCCGATTCAGTCCTGTTTATTGCTTTTGACACCGAGAACAATACGCCAAAAATTTCATCGAATCCTTGACTTCTTCCTTTCTAAGGCTTATCTGCACGTTATGTCAGGAAAAGTCCGGCAAACGGCCACATAATTTAGGCACAGACGAGGTTCGAACTCGTGATTTCGGTTTACGAGACCGACGCCTTACCACTTGGCCACTGCGCTGTTTATATCCTTTGGTACATTTCCATTCGCAGCATTAATGACTTTTATGCAAGTGCTCAAAATTTAATGCAGAACTTGGTAAGCCTATGTCACGTTCAAAATTAACGGTGCAAAGTATCTTATACGTTGCTGTGTTATTCGATCTATAGGAATTTGGGGTTTTCCTGTATAAAGATTTTGATAACTTTGTGCAATTTATACTTAAATGTTCTCCACTCCATTGCCGATTCAGTCCTTTTTGCTTTGACCGAAACAATACGCCAGAAGTTTCATCCAATCTCTTGACTTCTTCCTCTTCTAAGGCATATCTGCACGTTATGTCAGGAAAAGTCCGGCAAACGCGTCCACATAATTTAGGCACAGACGAGGTTCGAACTCGTGATCTTCGGTTTACGAGACCGACGCCTTACCACTTGGCCACTGCGCCTGTTTTTATCTTTGGTACATTTCCATTCGCAGCATTAATGACTTTTTATGCAAGTGCTCAAAATTTAATGCAAACTCGGTAAGCCTATGTCACGTTCAAAATTAACGGTTCAAAGTATCTTATACGTTGCTGTGTTATTCGTTCTATAGGATTTGGGGTTTTCCTGTATAAAGATTTTGATAACTTTGTGCAATTTATACTTAAATGTTCTCCACTCCATTGCCGATTCAGTCCTGTTTATTGCTTTTGACACCGAGAACAATACGCCAAAAATTTCATCGAATCCCTTGACTTTTCCTTTCTAAGGCTTATCTGCACGTTATGTCAGGAAAATTCCGGCAAACGGCCACATAATTTAGGCACAGACGAGGTTCGAACTCGTGATCTTCGGTTTAGACCGACGCCTTACCACTTGGCCACTGCGCCTGTTTTATACTTTGGTACATTTCCATTCGCAGCATTAATGACTTTTTATGCAAGTGCTCAAAATTTAATGCAAACTCGGTAAGCCTATGTCACTCAAAATTAACGGTCAAAGTATCTTATACGTTGCTGTGTTATTCGATCTATAGGAATTTGGGTTTTCCTGTATAAAGATTTTGATAACTTTGTGCAATTTATACTTAAATGTTCTCCACTCCATTGCCGATTCAGTCCTGTTTATGCTTTTGATCCGAGAACAATACGCCAGAAGTTTCATCCAATCTCTTGACTTCTTCCTCTTCTAAGGCATATCTGCACGTTATGTCAGGAAAATTCCGGCAAACGCGTCCACATAATTTAGGCACACACGAGGTTCGAACTCGTGATCTTCGGTTTACGAGACCGACGCCTTACCACTTGGCCACTACGCCTGTTTTATATCTTTGGTACATTTCCAATTCGCAGCATTAATGACTTTTTATGCAAGTGCTTAAAATTTAATGCAGAACTTGGTAAGCCTATGTCACGTTCAAAATTAACGGTGCAAAGTATCTTATACGTTGCTGTGTTATTCGATCTATAGGATTTGGGGTTTTCCTGTATAAAGATTTTGATAACTTTGTGCAATTTATACTTAAATGTTCTCCACTCCATTGCCGATTCAGTCCTGTTTATTGCTTTTGACACCGAGAACAATACGCCAAAATTTCATCGAATCCCTTGACTTCTTCCTCTTATCTGCACGTTATGTCAGGAAAGTTCGGCAAACGCGTCCACATAATTTAGGCACAGACGAGGTTCGAACTCGTGATCTTCGGTTTACGAGACCGACGCTTACCACTTGGCCACTACGCCTGTTTATATCCTTTGGTACATTTCCAATTCGCAGCATTAATGACTTTTATGCAAGTGCTCAAAATTTAATGCAGATTCGGTAAGCCTATGTCACGTTCAAAATTAACGGTGCAAAGTATCTTATACGTTGTGTTATTCGATCTATAGGAATTTGGGTTTTCCTGTATAAAGATTTTGATAACTTTGTGCAATTTATACTTAAATGTTCTCCACTCCATTGCCGATTCAGTCCTGTTTATGCTTTTGACCGAGAACAATACGCCAGAAGTTTCATCCAATCTCTTGACTTCTTCCTCTTCTAAGGCATATCTGCACGTTATGTCAGGAAAAGTCCGGCAAACGCGTCCACATAATTTAGGCACAGACGAGGTTCGAACTCGTGATCTTCGGTTTACGAGACCGACGCCTTACCACTTGGCCACTGCGCCTGTTTTTATCCTTTGGTACATTTCCATTCGCAGCATTAATGACTTTTTATGCAAGTGCTCAAAATTTAATGCAAACTGGTAAGCCTATGTCACGTTCAAAATTAACGGTGCAAAGTATCTTATACGTTGCTGTGTTATTCGATCTATAGGAATTTGGGTTTTCCTGTATAAAGATTTTGATAACTTTGTGCAATTTATACTTAAATGTTCTCCACTCCATTGCCGATTCAGTCCTGTTTATTGCTTTTGACACCGAGAACAATACGCCAAAAATTTCATCGAATCCTTGACTTCTTCCTTCTAAGGCTTATCTGCACGTTATGTCAGGAAAAGTCCGGCAAACGCGCCACATAATTTAGGCACAGACGAGGTTCGAACTCGTGATCTTCGGTTTACGAGACCGACGCCTTACCACTTGGCCACTGCGCCTGTTTTATATCCTTTGGTACATTTCCATTCGCAGCATTAATGACTTTTTATGCAATGCTCAAAATTTAATGCAAACTCGGTAAGCCTATGTCACGTTCAAAATTAACGGTCAAAGTATCTTATACGTTGCTGTGTTATTCGTTCTATAGGATTTGGGTTTTCCTGTATAAAGATTTTGATAACTTTGTGCAATTTATACTTAAATGTTCTCCACTCCATTGCCGATTCAGTCCTGTTTATTGCTTTTGACACCGAGAACAATACGCCAAAAATTTCATCGAATCCTTGACTTCTTCCTCTTCTAAGGCTTATCTGCACGTTATGTCAGGAAAAGTCCGGCAAACGGCCACATAATTTAGGCACAGACGAGGTTCGAACTCGTGATCTTCGGTTTACGAGACCGACGCCTTACCACTTGGCCACTACGCCTGTTTTATATCCTTTGGTACATTTCCAATTCGCAGCATTAATGACTTTTTATGCAAGTGCTCAAAATTTAATGCAGAACTTGGTAAGCCTATGTCACGTTCAAAATTAACGGTGCAAAGTATCTTATACGTTGCTGTGTTATTCGATCTATAGGAATTTGGGGTTTTCCTGTATAAAGATTTTGATAACTTTGTGCAATTTATACTTAAATGTTCTCCACTCCATTGCCGATTCAGTCCTGTTTATTGCTTTTGAACCGAGAACAATACGCCAGAAGTTTCATCCAATCTTGACTTCTTCCTCTTCTAAGCATTCTGCACGTTATGTCAGGAAAATTCCGGCAAACGCGTCCACATAATTTAGGCACACGAGGTTCGAACTCGTGATCTTCGGTTTACGAGACCGACGCTTACCACTTGGCCACTACGCCTGTTTTATATCCTTTGGTACATTTCCAATTCGCAGCATTAATGACTTTTTATCCAAGTGCTTAAAATTTAATGCAGAACTTGGTAAGCCTATGTCACGTTCAAAATTAACGGTGCAAAGTATCTTATACGTTGCTGTGTTATTCGATCTATAGGAATTTGGGGTTTTCCTGTATAAAGATTTTGATAACTTTGTGCAATTTATACTTAAATGTTCTCCACTCCATTGCCGATTCAGTCCTGTTTATTGCTTTTGACAGCGAAACAATACGCCAAATTTCATCGAATCCTTGACTTCTTCCTTCTAAGGTTATCTGCACGTTATGTCAGGAAAATTCCGGCAAACGGCCACATAATTTAGGCACAGACGAGGTTCGAACTCGTGATCTTCGGTTTACGAGACCGACGCCTTACCACTTGGCCACTGCGCCTGTTTTATATCCTTTGGTACATTTCCAATTCGCAGCATTAATGACTTTTTATGCAAGTGCTCAAAATTTAATGCAAACTTGGTAAGCCTATGTCACGTTCAAAATTAACGGTGCAAAGTATCTTATACGTTGCTGTGTTATTCGATCTATAGGAATTTGGGTTTTCCTGTATAAAGATTTTGATAACTTTGTGCAATTTATACTTAAATGTTCTCCACTCCATTGCCGATTCAGTCCTGTTTATGCTTTTGAGTCCGAGAACAATACGCCAGAAGTTTCATCCAATCTCTTGACTTCTTCCTCTTCTAAGGCATATCTGCACGTTATGTCAGGAAAAGTCCGGCAAACGCGTCCACATAATTTAGGCACAGACGAGGTTCGAACTCGTGATCTTCGGTTTACGAGACCGACGCCTTACCACTTGGCCACTACGCCTGTTTATATCCTTTGGTACATTTCCAATTCGCAGCATTAATGACTTTTATGCAAGTGCTCAAAATTTAATGCAGGATTCGGTAAGCCTATGTACGTTCAAAATTAACGGTGCAAAGTATCTTATACGTTGCTGTGTTATTCGATCTATAGGAATTTGGGGTTTTCCTGTATAAAGATTTTGATAACTTTGTGCAATTTATACTTAAATGTTCTCCACTCCATTGCCGATTCAGTCCTGTTTATGCTTTTGAGTCCGAGAACAATACGCCAAAGTTTCATCCAATCTCTTGACTTCTTCCTCTTTAAGGCATATCTGCACGTTATGTCAGGAAAAGTCCGGCAAACGCGTCCACATAATTTAGGCACAGACGAGGTTCGAACTCGTGATCTTCGGTTTACGAGACCGACGCCTTACCACTTGGCCACTGCGCCTGTTTTATATCCTTTGGTACATTTCCATTCGCAGCATTAATGACTTTTATGCAATGCTCAAAATTTAATGCAAACTCGGTAAGCCTATGTCACGTTCAAAATTAACGGTCAAAGTATCTTATACGTTGCTGTGTTATTCGTTTATAGGATTTGGGTTTTCCTGTATAAAGATTTTGATAACTTTGTGCAATTTATACTTAAATGTTCTCCACTCCATTGCCGATTCAGTCCTGTTTATTGCTTTTGAAGCGAAACAATACGCCAAAAATTTCATCGAATCCCTTGACTTCTTCCTTCTAAGGTTATCTGCACGTTATGTCAGGAAAATTCCGGCAAACGGCCACATAATTTAGGCACAGACGAGGTTCGAACTCGTGATTTCGGTTTACGACCGACGCCTTACCACTTGGCCACTGCGCCTGTTTTATATCCTTTGGTACATTTCCATTCGCAGCATTAATGACTTTTATGCAAGTGCTCAAAATTTAATGCAAACTCGGTAAGCCTGTGTCACGTTCAAAATTAACGGTTCAAAGTATCTTATACGTTGCTGTGTTATTCGATCTATAGGAATTTGGGGTTTTCCTGTATAAAGATTTTGATAACTTTGTGCAATTTATACTTAAATGTTCTCCACTCCACTGCCGATTCAGTCCTGTTTATTGCTTTTGACACCGGAACAATACGCCAAATTTCATCGAATCCTTGACTTCTTCCTCTTCTAAGGCTATCTGCACGTTATGTCAGGAAAAGTCCGGCAAACGGCCACATAATTTAGGCACAGCGAGGTTCGAACTCGTGATCTTCGGTTTACGAGACCGACGCCTTACCACTTGGCCACTACGCCTGTTTTATATCCTTAGGTACATTTCCAATTCGCAGCATTAATGACTTTTTATGCAAGTGCTTAAAATTTAATGCAGAACTTGGTAAGCCTATGTCACGTTCAAAACTAACGGTGCAAAGTATCTTATACGTTGCTGTGTTATTCAATCTATAGGGATTTGGGGTTTTCCTGTATAAAGATTTTGATAACTTTGTGCAATTTATACTTAAATGTTCTCCACTCCATTGCCGATTCAGTCCTGTTTATGCTTTTGACCGAGAACAATACGCCAGAAGTTTCATCCATCTCTTGACTTCTTCCTCTTCTAAGGCATATCTGCACGTTATGTCAGGAAAAGTCCGGCAAACGCGTCCACATAATTTAGGCACA
>JASGCC010002930.1:0-26071 GCA_030067915.1 Hydractinia echinata
GTTTACCGAGTGCTCCCGAGGGGAGCCCGATGAAAGCCAAGTGTACAGACTCAAGAAGATCGAAGAGGTAGAGCAGTACCTACGAAATGAATCAAAGGAGCGGGACAAGCTCGCTAAAAACTTCAAGATGCATGGGACATGGTTGAGGTACACTGACCATGTACTGCTAGCTGTAAGTATTATAACTTCAGGTGTTGGTATTGGTAGCATGCTGTCAGGAATTGGGGTACCGCTGGCTGTCGCGATGGGTGGTATCACAATCGCTGTGGGGTTGGGACAAGCGGGTCTGCGAAATGCGGGAAAGAGGTTAGATGTTAAGTCAAAGAAGCACGAGAGTATAAGACTACTGGCAGAGACTAAGCTCAACTCTGTTGTCGATCTAATCGGCAAGTCTGTGGAGAACGGGGTGATCAGCGACTATGAGTTCAGCCTGATCATGCAGGAGAAGCAGAAATACATGCTGCTGAAGGAACAAGTCCGGCAACGAACGAAACAAGCCGTGAATGCCATCAATGATCGGGAACGTATGCAGCTTGTCGCAAAGGGGCGTGAGGAGGCCAAGGAGGAGCTTATGAAAAAACTTCAATCTGCGCAGTATGTCAGCGCTACTTAGAGCCCCCGCCTGAGTATTCGTAGGTCTAATATATTGTTCATACATAATAGACAATCTTGAGCACCTCGCCGGTATATTGATCGATCACCAGTTCACCATCATGTATAACATGTCGCCGTCTTTCAGCGAGTTCTCTCGAGTATTGCTCGAGATTTTTCTGCCATGCATGAAGAGTGCAAGGTTTACAAAAGGGACCGTCTGTTTACATTAAGACGTCCTTGTACTTGGCGTTGCGGATCATTTCCAGAAGAGGGGCCTTGTTGAGAGTTGAGTAGCCCTTTAAACCCAGTGATTTTGCTTCTTTCATCATCTCCGTAACCTTCATGTTTGTTTTGTGTGATTTTTCTCCAATCACACAATGGGTAAAGCCTTACAAGACAGTGAAGCTGTCGATATTGTCGTCATCATCAGAGTCACTATAGAAGCCAGCAGCAGTAAACCCGTCGACCTTTTTGTACTTGCACTCTTCCAGATAAATCTGCATGTAGCGATTGCAACCTTGCTTGTAGATGTTCGCCAGTTTGATGATGGCCTTGCATGTGCAGCCATCCTGTGGTACCTTCTTCTTGTGGAAATTGGTCCTAACCCTACCATCCCATGTCTTGAGTTTAGTGCTCAGGTATCGACCTTTTTTCACGCTGGTGCTGTTTAAGAAGCATCCCAAGGAATCCACCTTGGTCAGGATTTTCTCATAGTTTTCAACCCATTCGGGGTATTCACCAAGATCGAAAGACATCGTGAGTGCGGAACCCTCGGAGTAGCACAAGACACCCCTGGAATAGACCTTTTCAGGGATCTTGAGTAGTAGCCTTGCCAGGTTGCCGTCCTGGTTCTGCTAACCTATCACGAAGCGCTCACCCGTGCCTTTGTTGGCGGGAATGGGATCGCTCACCACAAGGTTTTCAATGTTCACTTCTTCAATGTTTAGCGGAGTCGCATAGGTATAAAAGTCCGTTGATTTAACAATTTTGTCACCAAATTTCAGCATCTTTTTATTTGGTGATAAAATCTCAACTAGGGTCTTCTACAAATGGTCTTAGCACAAGTGCAACTGCCTCCATTGTAGGTGATGTACTCCTGATAGCAGTACCAGCAGAGCAGCTTGGCCTTTATAAGGAGTCTGCGTCCGCAGTGACATCTGTCATACTCGTCGAGTACGCGTTCACAGTCGTTACAGTGTTCCTTCATCGTTTATTTGAGCCCGAACCTAGCGTACATGTCCTGAGTCATGAAATGAATCGGAACATACCCGAGTACATCGGGATCCTCTTGAAGCGCCCCGGTACACATGTCCTGGGTCTTGAAATGGTCTGGAACAAAACCGAGTAGCCAGAGATCCCCACGAACCGCCATGGTACACACTTCCTGTGTCATGAGAAAGTCCGGAACAAATTGCAGCACCCAAGGGCTATCTTCAACTCCCTTGGTGCACATTTCCCGAGTCTTGAGATGATCCGGAACATCTTCGAACAGACAGGGAACTCCGTGAACCGCACTGGCACACATTTCATGCGTCATGAGATGGTCTGGAACATACTTGAGTAGCCGGGGGTGCACCCGAACTGCCTTAGTGCATACTTCCTGTGTCCTGAGATGGTCCGGAAGATACGCCAGTATCCAGGGGTACTCTTCAACCGCCATGGTGCACATTTCCTGAGTCACGAGATGGTATGGAACAAACTCGGGCACCCCAGGTTTCCGTTCAACAACCATATTGAACATTTCCTCTGTGTGAGTATTCATCTTTTATTCTATAATTTTTCGATTTCAACGAGGTCAAAAACTAACACATCTTATTGCGCATGCTCGAAGTTTTGTTGATGTCAGCAATATTACTTGACAGCTGTGCGCATGCGTTAGAATTGTCGGGTTTGTCGGTTTCGGATTGTTTATCGGATTTGTTTTCGGATGCCGTCGGGTTTACCGGTTTTTGGAGGGGTGGAGGTGGGGGTGGGGGTGGAGGGGGTGGAGGCGGGGGTTTGCCGATCGAAAGGTGTCAAAGGAGCGGTTTCCTACCCATCATGACCCCCTCCTACTACTGAGATCCTGACTTCTAAATGCACTTGCAACATTGACAAATTTTGCGTTTTCCAGTGATAAAAACACGCTAATTAGTTTTAGCGTTGCAATGATGGTAATTTCATAATGAGCGAATACAGATTTCCAGAGTCTACTGAAATTTGCCCGTCATTATTTTGTGTATCACAATTTCATGCATATCAAGCGCGAAAATAGTGTCTCCGAAGGCGTGAGGTCACAAATAATTTTAAAAATATGTATCATGCTTTTTTATTTCGCTCGTAAACATTTTGTGCACCCGTTAGCATGTCTTCGCACACGGCAAGACAAATACCAATAAAAAGTTATGTGTGTAAGTACAGGTTGTATCGTCACTTCGCTTATTGCTAAATTTATCGATCATCTCCGTTTGCTTTGTAAGAACAATCTTAGCTTTGCTGGAAATAAGAACAAAGTACAGAGCACTTTCATGCTTTAATTATTGTTTTCAGAGTTTAGAATAGCCCGTGCGTCTAAACATGAATTTTCTTCCAAGAATCTCTCAAGCTAAGATTAATTGCAGTCTTTTCCTCCGCTCGGTTGTTTACAAACAAAAATTATAAACACATAAATTCTAAGAAATCAAGTGAAATTTTTCTTGAATAAAACGAAAATGTTGTTGGTTCTTGGGTTGTGGTTTTTACTATTAAGAACAAAATAAGAACTTCTTAGATGAAAAACGCTTAAAAAATAAGAACAGCTAGCCTCTTTTAAAAAATCCGTATTAATGATTACTACAGCAATTTTCGGGTTTTCATGTTCCTCACTGATGTAAGCGGATCTTGCACATGAAATTTAGAAACAGAAGTTAGAGTACAATGTAAACACAGAAAATCGGGTCTTACAACTACTCGATATTGAAAATAAATTGGACCCTTTAACAGCCTTCTGTATAACTGGGTGATCCAGAGTGTGAAGGGTGTAACTATTTTGCACAAACAAAAAATGCGCACCAAAAAAATTGTGAAAATAATTAATTCACTGAAAAATTAAAAAAACAGAAACATTACTATTGGAATTGGTTTTATTGTTAATTAATTAAAACTATCTGCAGTGTTGTTTAATTAAAACGTGCAAATATCTTATGTCAATTCATTTAAGGTGTTCATGCCCATCAAGGTGTCACAAACAACATCTGTAAACCACATTTAACACTAAGTAAATAACTTCGGTTACTTCTATATTTTAAGCTAAATCATACGCACTTTTGATTTTGATGCACATTATGGTAACAGCTATTACGCTTAGTGAGAAATGGCAAAAACCTTAACGCCTTGAGTTATTTTTATGTTATTTATTTACATCAATTAGATTTGTGAATGGATACAATGTGTATATCAACTTTGAAAAGACAGATAAAAGCTTAATTAAACCCGAAAGAGATCAAATTAAAGTCACAGAGGGCAATATTAAAAAATTTCATGATCTTGATCAATATGACGACATTGATGAAAGTGATGAAGAAGAAGATCATAAAGATTTTGACCCTGTGATTGATTTCCCTGATAACGATCCAAATTACAAGGAGAAAGAAAAATTCAACACAACGTCGATTGGTGAAGAATCTCATCAACAACTTCACACCATTACAAATACATTGATACATCAAATGGATAAGGCTGCCCAAAAAATTGATGATATTCAAGAGTCTGTACGCGAAGGTACAATGAGATATGACAAGTATCTGGCAGAAAAGAAACGAAAGAAGAAGGAAAACTTAAAGAAACTGAAGGAACAAAATGATACACAAAGAGGGAAAAATCAAAACAGAAAGAATATAGAACTGCAGATATTCTATGAAAACACATAATTTTTTCTTAGAGTTTGCGCCATCTTGTTGGAAGAGAGCGTAAACAAATTTAAAAAATGATCCGGAGATTGATTGTGTTCGTTTTTCCTTTTGTGTTCCATTTTTTGAAATATCAAAACTAAACGATACTAGATCAGCCGGTGTAGCAGGATGTTCAAATCCACTGATTTTGGAAAATTGTTAACAAATTTCTGAATCTGCATTGACGAATTAAAAATTTAGATTACTGAATATCTCTTCATCCTCCTTTTTTAAAAATGTTCTTATTCTCCGTAAAGGTTATAACAGACGGTAAACTATTTGCTAAAGTATTCTATAGAATACACCTTTCCCGAATTAGTTTTCTTTGAATTACCGCTGCTATTTCTTAATTTTTTCAAACAAAAATGAATGTGATTTTTGAAGTCCTCACCTGAAACTTGATAAAATGTGAATTCTTTAGGTTCATACAGCAAACAACCTGTTTTTTTTAATTTTGAACTAATTGACCTTTGCTTGAAACATAAGCTTATTAGTACAAATAAAAGTTTAAGAAGACTTTGACCGTAACATTAACACGACCAAAAAAGTATTTTCATATGTCGGATTAAGTTGAAAATTTATACGCACACTAATTCAATGATGGTAAATATGATCTTAAAGTAAAAGCATCAAAATTCTTATATTTTAAAAAACATGCAGTTCGTGAAAGAATAGTTTACGGAATAATTGATCTTGTATCGTTTTATAAACTCTTCAAAAATTATTAAAAAAAGAAAAAATAGTTTACTTTAGCTTCGAATAAAATTAAATCTTCTTGACTCTATTCTGAACGGTTTAGCAAAGTTCAAAGAATGCCAACAACAACACACTTGTCTTGTACAAACGATATTACAACAACCAAGACGAAGAGTTTTCGCAAGGAAAGTGCCATTGTATACAAATTTGTATACAACAAAAATTTGTAAACATAGTCAGTGATGTCGAGAAAGACGATACTGAAAAAACCATTAATTATGATAATCAAATTCTACATTCTTTCCATGCGACATTGGAACACGTGTGCCATCTGCTGGACCAAAGAAATTAACAACTTGCCCACGTTCTGCTGTTGTATGCGCGATTTCTGACCACTCTGCATCTGTTGTGTAAGGCTCACCCAAATACTCAGTTTTTACACCTTGGTATATTGCTCGATAAAATTCAGTAATAATTCCGCTAATATATGAGTGACGCATTTTAAACTTGAAAGCCAACACGAAATATACGAATTGCCTATGTTAAGAAATCGCATCAAGCAATACTAATACAATAATAACCGATTACCCCGGGCTGTACCGCAAAATATCGCCCGAGGTCTAAGTGCCGACCGAGCTTGCGAGGTCGGTGCAATGACTGAGGGCGATATTTTCGGTTCAGCACGGGGTAATCGGTTATTATTGTATTTGTTAACCGTCTAAGTTAGATAAAAATAAAAAATAAGAATTTTGGTTTAGTGTTCTTATAACAATATAATTTACTAGCACTACTTTTTTTAAAACTCGAGGTTAAAATTCGAAACAGTCCTTTCTAAAAACAAACATTCTATGCAGAATTCGAAAGTCCCTATAGAATAAAACTTTGTAAACAAAACATTACGATGTTCGACACGTACAGAATAATGTGTAAAGTTGAATGCGCAGCTAAAATATAGTTGCAACGAATATTGAAGTAAATTTTTTAACTAGCTAGATAGCTAAGAATAACATGGGCTTCAACGAGTTTTATATTGACTCGGTAACCACAAAGCTGAAGGAACGAATCTGAAAATGAGAGGAGACGTACTTGTTATGATTTCGTCGCCCTGTATTTAGTATTTTTGATAAAACTGGGTATCAGATCATCGTTTTTTATGTACAATGTA
The DNA here is from genome assembly GCA_030067915.1 of Hydractinia echinata. Classification (NCBI taxonomy): domain Eukaryota; kingdom Metazoa; phylum Cnidaria; class Hydrozoa; order Anthoathecata; family Hydractiniidae; genus Hydractinia; species Hydractinia echinata. The sequence goes on from JASGCC010002930.1 coordinate 6,364, forward strand.
GCTAGCTAGTGAACTAGCCATGTTGAAGAAGCATCGAGACGGAATGTTGCTGAATCTGGTTATTGTAACTGTTAAACTTGACATTGTTGTTGTTTCTATCCTATGAAAACGTTTTTATCGATAAATGTATTGTAGGAGTTAGATATATAATCATTTCCAATGCTTCTTAAAACTTGTTTTTTGTGCTTGTTTACATTTTAAGCTACTATATGTCTTGACGACGGGCAATACCGCAAAATATCGGCCCGTCGTCAAGAGCGCTAAGCCAATCAGAATGCCTAAAAACCCGTATTGCCCGCTTGAAAAATCCAGACGGTTAACAATAAGCAATATTAACTTTTGTCGCCAGAGAACCTTTTTTTAGCTCACAACATATTTTTGTTACTCGCAATATTATTTTCGTTGCCAGGTACAAGATACAAAATCATATGGATTTGATTTTGTATCTGGCAACAAAAAAATGTTGCATGTAACAAAAAAAACGTTACTAGTAACACAAAAAGGTTACGCGTATGAATATTCTCCGTCTCGCCACTTGCTGCAGCAACTCTGATGCAACACTTTTACGCGCGACCAATTACAATGCAGCATTTTGCTGAATGATCAATGTTGCACAGATGTGGCGACACAATAAAATTTTCGGGCGATAGTAACAAAATTAATTTTGTTCCCATCGCCTGAATAAATTGTCTCGTGTCACCGTGGCTTAAGAAATAAGTTCCTCGTGCACGTGTGTATTCATCCTTAGAAATTAACTAAATGGAAATGGTTTTTTAATCTAAAACATCGCCGGCTATGATGTAACAACTCCTTCACTTTTCCTGCGTGCATCTTCTCAATTTATGCTACGACTAGCTGTTGTGCCAGTGAATTATTAATCTACAAGTCTTTCCGGTGCAGCAACGTTAAGTAAACAATTATTTCACAGTATCAAGCTTTCCAACAATACTGGCAACGTTTGATTGCGTTTGGCTCTTGGTACGTTCCAATTTTTTCTTAAAAAGTTTGTTTTTGATCATTTAAAAAGATAATCTAATACTGATAATTAATCTCTATATATGTTGACTTCGATCAAATTTACACGGGATGTTACCACTTCCTACGTAGATGGTTGACATTATTTTCCATGCATAAAAATCCGATCAGTATTACTTTTAAGAAAATAAATTAAAAATGGTCAAAAAAATTAAGAAAAGTCAGAAAATTATGCATAAAAGCAGATAAATTAAATAGTGCATGTTTACAAAGTCCCGCATATACCCGTGCCCCTTGTGAATAAAAGAAGGACTACCTAAGGCAAAATGGCTATTGGTTCTAATTTATAGATTTTAAGAAAAACAAGACTCAAAAGCAACTGAAATTGGTTTTCCGTAGCTCTCATGTTCTCTCTTTGGGAGAAAGTTATAATTATTTCTACTTAAGTTGATAGACGCCTTAAACTTTTTCATTTAACATTGAATCTATCAACATAATTAATTTGTGGAAATGAGAATCAATTTTACTGCATTAACATATAATAATTATTATATCCCATCGTTTATTGACATGAACAGCCCAAGATAGTAAAATCCTTTCTTACATGAACTTTAGTACGGTTGCCTACTGACGAATATAAAGTTAGATCTGCGAACTTGTTTGGGACACAGCACGGTTTTGGCATGCGATGTATTTTTTTTTGACGTAATATAGATTGAATCATAGCATGATTTGAGTATTTGACAGAAGAGTACGAATCCGAAAACGAACATTCTCCAACGCAATAATTCCGCGGGAATGTTTTGGGATTGAGATTAGGATCCCATCCCGTCAAAGATTTAAGAGCTACGTCCAAGTCTACTTTTCGGCATTCAGTTTTGCGTATTTCTTCGATTTTTTTTAGCCGGTTGTCTTTATCTCTTTTATCACCTTGTTCGCGACACTTTGTAGATTGTTCAGCAGTTGCTAGTGTTTCACATTCTGCGATGTTTTCCACTACATTTCCTGCAAAAAATAGATATGTAATAAACTAAAAATAACATATACGTAGGCGAATATAGCTATGATGTACTGGTGTAAATACGCAAGCAAAAATTCGGTTTAAAAGTTGAAGTGTAACCCGTTTTTTCTGAATTTTACGCCTGATGTCGAAACAAATCAGGAAAAAGCACGGTTTGTAAAACTGGTTTATGGATTCCTCGCTTCTCCGCGTCCGGGTTTGAAATTTCGCTGCTATTTTACCCTGTCAGTAGCGATTTTACTATTCACACAAGTTTTGCTGGAGTACGCTGTCTGTCAAAGTTACTGTTTTCAATTTTTTTCTTATATTACCATCGTACGGCCGGAACCTCGTTACAAATATATTTGGCTGTTTCGTTAAGAACAGTTGTGGTTTGTTTACATTATTCTGCAACATTTTAAATCATATTTTTATATATTTGGATTTTGTTGTTGAGTTGTGATTGAAGCGTTGGTAGCTAAAGATGTAGTTGGGAAGTTAAAACAAGTTTTTCAATTCATTTTGTGGCGAATTAAGCTACGTAAAATTCCAGGTTGCTATTTTTGAGCGTTTATTTTTATTGAATTCCTGGATTCATATCAAATGTAACTTCACTTTCTGAGGGTTATATTATTATCACGTGATAGAACGTTGTTTTAAAGTATTGTGTCATCTTGTTAACTGCTTGTTTAAAATTTAACAAAGCTAAACAAAACGAAGTCTGTCAGTATTTAATTTCGTAATGCTTAATTTGACAAAATAGCTCCTAAATCACTAGCCAACTCCATTTTTTTGTAACTAAACTAATCATTGGCTACATAGCTAGCCAAAATTTAAAACCGACAACCAATTCTCGTGTGGGAAAGAGTTTCCATTTGGAGAAGGTAATGGTTTTCCAACAGAACAAGCGTTGCTCTAAACAGACGAGCATAACACTCTCTATCATGTAATTGTTGTTGATTGGCTACAGAGTTGCATGCATACCCATGTTGCCAGGCAAATCATCGACCTTATCATCTCAAACATACCTACCAAGCTTAATAACATCAATGTTATGAACACTAGAGATTGTCGCTGGTTTGGTTAAATAATACCATTTTTTTGTTTGCTTTTTTATCATTAAGGATTTTAAAGAAAACAGACAGACAACAGGTATTTTTAACCATCCAGAAGACATCTGATGACTGGCCTATCAGATGTCTTCTTTTGGTATCGTTTTAGACCAAGCAGTTTCAGTGACGTCCAAACATATCTCCAGGGCTTTTCCCTGCCAAGGATGGTCATTAACATGCCACATAAATACAAAAGGAGAGGTTTAAGTGGTGCTATGTAGTATTATGGTCGTGAGAAACAAATTCACTTTCGCAGTTAGGAAAATCCATAGGAAAAGTCCAACAGAGTGACTGACTAACTGTCTGATATATGTATAAAGTATTTTCGATGCTGTCGTAAAGAGCTTCCCATAATACAGTAAAACTGTTGCTAAAGTTTTGAAAGAATTACTTCACCAGGTTATATTAATACAATATAAACTGTTTTGTCTGTCTATACCGAGAAATATTACCCGAGGTCAAAAGTATAGACCGAGCTTGCGAGGTCGATACGCTGACCGAGTAACTGATGTAACTGAGTAACTGATGCTTTCCAAATGTTTGTAGAAACCAGGATTATTTTCTAAAGATTTACTTGTGACAAGGTTTTAAAAACCAGGTTTTGTTAAAAAAAGAAAACGTTCGATTAGAATTTCATTGTTTCAATTTTTCTAATACATGTACAAAGAGAAAACAAAACATTCGAATAACTATATATAGAACTTTTTTAAACGTTTTTTGAACCAAAGTTTATTCTTCGTCAGAAGAAGAGTCTATCACACAAATTCGACGTCTTTTTGCTTGTTGCTCATTGTGCTGATGAATGTTTATATTAAAAACGCAGCTATTTATGTGTGCACCATCGAACATGTTGTTGTTTTTTGTAGTTTTAAAAAAAGCTGTTTTGTAAAAATATAGTTATTAAAGTAAAATTTCAAGACTTGTGTGTAGCTATGTTTTCACGATTCTCTGGCAATGTTATTTGTTTACATTTATAGCTACCATTATGGTTTCTAAGAGGTTAAAAGTTATACCGTGCTGTATAAAGCCCGTCGTTAAGGCTTTTTATCCAATCAGCGCTACGGATTTCCCGTATTAACCGGTTGAAAATAGCTATCAGTTAATAAAATGCAGATCAGATCTAGCTGCAGTTACGTATTCTGACAAATAAATTAATAAGATTCTTTTTTTTATTTTTACGAAATTTTAATTGTTTTAATATTTCAATGGTCAATTATTTTACAGTTTATAATTGATTCTCTGACGGGTACTACAGCTACCAACTAATAAAATTTATCACAAGTTCAATAAGCGTAAAATTTTGTCCACTAAATAATAGCCATGGAATATCATGAATCGCACGGTCTTGCATTATTTGATAGACGGTTGTATCAACAAAAAAGAGAAACTCTTACTTCTTGGTTCTTCATTCAATAATCTTTCGTTATTGTGAAGCTTATCCACTTCACTGTCTTCAGTTTCTTCTCCTCTGCTTAAGTTCAGATGTTCCAAAGAAATAGATAAAAATATAAGAACGAATTGGCCTAAAATATTTAAGTGTTTCATTGTGTTTTCAGAGCATGCAATCCAAAAGTTCTGAATAAAGAGAATAATGCTCGTCTATTTATGCTAAAAGTTGCTTTATCTCTGCTCAATGTGAGCAGTTGCATCTGTGCTATTATGATCTTAGAGCAACACAACCTGTCTGTTCAATGCGTGACACTCACACACCAATGAACAAGCATATATTGTAAACATAATTAACTTTAACTAAGAGTGTGAGATATGTTTTAACCTAGCCAAAAGGCATAATACTCATTTGCTGAACACGATTGTACTAGTGGTTTGCTAAGCATTGTGAGTCTCCAGCAAAAAAAATTACATGCATTAAAGAATACTATCGACTATGCTAATCAGCAAAACATATGCTGCACATTTGGCAGAAATGTGCTCACAAAGGCGATCAAATGTCAATTCACAGCTCCAATCAAAATACATCATTTTCCCCTTACAATGCTCTAGTTGAGAATTAACTGGAAGTAGCTAATTACTTAACTAACGAAGTTAGTACGCCGGCTATGAAAAAAAATTATTTCTTTGTGTAAAATTTTGAGTGGGATATTTACAGTTTTTTTACAAATGTATAGCATTATTGTTAATCCCACAATAAATTTTCTTGTCGCAAACTTAATAAACACAAATAATATTGCATATCTAAAAGCATTAACAAACTCTCTGTTTGTTGTAGAGTACAAAACTAACAGTAAGACGGGTAATATGGGATAGGAGTTGAGAGCATGGGTATTTTAAGGAAATTCAGGAATATATAACAATAAAAATGTCTGCAATTCCATATAATCTAAATCAAACTGATTGTTAAGCATAAATATTTTTCTGTAGGTCTTGGTATTTTTGTTGAAATCAAAACAGAAGAATTTAATTCAACTAAAGAACAACAAAACGGTTTGTAATACGTTCTGAACTGCATTCACCCTTGTTTTACGGTTAAAAATACGCGGCTGTAATCTGTAGATGGACTTTAAAAGCAAGTGAGACTAAAATTCGATCGTTTGATCACTTTGTGGCGAAGCATACACAAAATGTGTCTTCCTTGTTTAAATGGCCACTGATCTCATGAATCATTAATTATTTATAAATGTACACAACTGTTTGATCGATGCTTAGCAGGTTTTAAATTTTTTGTAATGGTGTAAGCGATTAACATCAGTGAACAACGTCGTAAACACTTCACAAACATTCGCTTTTCTCATTATACTCGCTTCTTAAGCAGTGTATAAAGATTGTCTTTTCAGCTTATGTTCATGCGTACTCACATACGAAGCAACAAAGGTAATGTGAGTACTTTACGAACTATTTGTTTTTTTAAGTACTACTGTCGTATTATTTTTAAACAAGGACTTTTTTATTGTTGCCATTCAAAATTGTGTACAAATTTATATTACCATATCGCTTTCAGAGTTTTAGTAAATAATTGGTTATACATTGTGCTAAAGGTTAACCGGGCTGCCTCTTAAAACTTTATAAAAGATAGATGTGTTCATATAAGAAGCAACCAAGTCCGCTTTGCCGAAATCTCAGATGTTTTTACCGAGATCCAGGCAAGGTGGAATGCCCCCTCGTCCCCAGGGTTTTTTTACTTTTTGATACGAAAGATGACGTCAAAAAATACCCTGGTATCATTGACCGGATTTTGAAACATGATTGGCTTTCACATTTCCGCATAATTATGATGATTTTTTTTCTTTAGTCAGCCCTTTTTTAGGTTAATAATAATGGTGCACGAAGTCGTAATCAATCAGTTTTGTAAACAAAACTTTATAAAGCCAGCAAAATTTATGAAAAACGTTTTGGTGTTACTTTGTTAGATTTATTAAAATATAACTGACTCGATTTTGGTGCTGCATTAAGAAAAAACAGTAGACTGCTAAAATAATAAAAGAACAGCCCCGTGTTTGTAGCTCTAGCTAAGCTAGCTAAAACAAGATTGTTAATATGCTTAGCACGATAGGTGATGAAAAACCTTCTTCAAACGTGCTGATAACAGCTATCTTTATGTATTTTAGCTTGGTATTTTGGTTGCATTTAGCTAGCTATTAGCCGGCTCAACCTTTTTTAACATTTGCAAATTTAGATAAAATTAGAGACTTATTCCTTTGTAAAATGCAATAGCAACATAATTAATTTCTTTAAAACAGATGCACAAAAATAAATCTTACAAATATATTTATGGGGACCCTTTTATCAAAAATTTATCACATATTTACTTAAATTAATGAATTTATTCAAGAAAAAGAAGAAAAGGGGATCTTAGCGTGTCTGAGAAATCTATGAATTCAATAATACCTTAACCGTATTCATGTAGAGGCATGTAAAACCCACCCACTTACAACTTGAAAAGACGCTGATTTCAAAAGGTCTCCTAAATTCTCCAGATTTTTTAAATATAGGTTTTCTTCCCAAGTCTGAAAAAATTTTGACATATGGTTACTTTTTATATATGCTAGTTTTTATATTGTTTATTTTAAATCACCACAGCTTGTGGTTGTTGTGGCCTGCAAACACTTATCTTTTGTAAGAAAATACAGAGTCTGTTTATTTCTTCATTTTTACAAGTGCAAGTTTTTCGTCTCAAATCTCCTTAATTTTGTTAACAAAAGCTTCTCAAAAATGACAAAAATCTCCTCAAAAAAGTCCTCAAATCTTCTCAAATTTTGTTTTAAAAAAAAAAGTGGGAACCCTGATCAATCAAGCATGACACATATATCTGACAACTTCAATCATGAGAATTGCTCATAATGTTTTTTGTACATGTATCTTTGTCAAAATTGATATATTATCAAAAATCGTTTATCGGTGTCCCCGAAAACTACCAAATTCACAAACTCAGGAACTATAATAATAGTGGAAATATTTTTTAACTCAAATTTATCAAACCAACATAAAAACAAGATTTTATAGCTCACTTTACTGGGCACTTTAACAGCTAATTTCCACCTTAAGACAATTTTCTATGGTATAAAATGGGTAGGAATAGGACAAAAAAATTTTTACTTGTATCTTCCATTTCATAATTTTGCGCAATTTTATACAGAAAGTAAACACACTTTTCGCAATCCTCACAAAATGAAATAACCCAATTGGCTAAACAATTCTCTACTTGTGTTTTTCGCACACAACGCAAAGAACAAGTTAAGCTCGTTCCTACTTTGCTCAGAACAGAATAGACAATTTTCTGTTCATGTGACAAAAACATTGCATGCTGAGAAATTTTTCTGTTCCTTTCCTTTCAGTACTTATACTCATACTTGTATTCAGAAAAGGAGATTTGTTTAAAAAAGAGTAAAACTTTTTATCTTCGCAAAAAAATTAGTTCTCGTAAAAATTTAAAAATATCTCAAACATTAGTTCTTGCAAAAAAATAATTCTCCAAAATATCCCTTAATGGTTCTGCTGTTTTACATAACAGAATGTCAGAATGCCAAAGGCAAGTATGATATCTGAAGCTGTCTACATATGTCCTTCTCTTTAATTCTTTGTTTTTTTTCATGGTTGAAAACGCCACAAAAATAAAAACTTTTTTCATAAATTTGATTAGAAACATTACAATGAACTATCTAAGTTTTCAGGAAGTACCTACAATCCCTCACAAAAATTATTGAGACTGCAATTAATAAGATGTGCCTTGGTTTGTATGATAACTTCCCCCTCCCCCTACCTCAATGTTGAATGTGAAACTAGCAGAACACGTGTGTAGGGAAGCCAAACCTGCACTTCAGAGACACCAACTTTGAATTTAGGGGGGAGGGGAGGCAGTCTCAGAATTTTTGTGAGGGATTGTCTTGAAAATTTTGAAAAAATTGAAAGGAAAGGCAGGGACCAGAGTACCTTTGGCTCATCAAATAGAAGCTAAACGTAGATAAACAATCAAAACTAAGTCCTTTAAAGCAATTTCGACAGCTAGAGACCCCCTGATATCGACTACAAGGCAGGAACAGGTTTAACATGGAATATAACCTATAGCTTATCAAAGAAATCATAACAAATAAAGTACTCTCTGCAAATATAGTCAAAAGAACAGAAACATTTGGCCCCACTAGCCAGCCTACCTACGGATGTGTTGATACTGCCTTTACGGTCTTGTACGAGTATGAAAAATATGTACAAATGTTAGAGAAAAGCACAAATAGTCTCAAAAAATTCAAAAATGAAAGAATTTTCATTCTCATTCATTCTCATTCCACATACACAGCCAACAGTCAAAACACTGCCACATGGCCAGCCATCTTGAAAATTTTGCAAATGTGTCATTCGTGATATGCTTACATGGAATCAAAACAAAGTTTTGGCGGGAAATTCAAATTTGAAAGGCTAGTGTGTGTGTTTGTGTGTGAGAGAGTTTAAGAAAGCTCTGTCTGACAACATTCATCAAATAAAAGGCTTATTTAGCTAAGTGACTACCCCTCACACACAAACACACATAAAACAGATCAACACATCTTTTTAGACAAATAAAACAATATCAAAACGTAACAAAAATATTATCAAAACGTAACAAAAATGGATGAAAGCAGTTTAGAAAATCCAAAAGTTGGTAGAAGACAGTATTTAGTGAATTATTCACGTGCAAATGAAGAATATTTTCCAACTCGTGAAAGCTTCGCAAACATGTTAGTCGAAGAGTTCAATGCTGGTTCGGCCAAAATTAAAGTTAGTCACTGGGCGTGTTGCAAAGAAGACCATGAAAACAGTAGCGACTTTCACTATCACTGTTGCCTAAAGTTGACTGGCGTAAAAAAATGGCTCAGCGTTAAAAACAACATGACAATAAAACATAAAATCGTAGTAAACTTTTCCGACCAACATAATCATTATATAAAAGCCTACAGGTATGTTTGCAAACAAGACCCTAATGTTGCTCACAGTGAAGGTCACCCCGATCTTTCTGACGTGGGGTCACCGCGCACGAAAAACTGCACCATTGCTTATCGCGGGGCGAAAAAACGTAAACTGCAAGAAGCCAAATCACAAGACACTCTGGGTCCTTCTAAACCAAAACGACTCACAAATCTGGATGTCGCAAAGTTTGTGACCAAGCATAAACTTAAAACATATGTCGAACTCTTTGCAATGGCTCAATCGCGTGATGAACAGGGACAGTCGGACTTAGCAAACTTTCTTGTCTCGCGTAGCGAAAAAGTGATCAATGAGATTATCAAGAAGGCATGGCTCCTCCAGACTGCATCTTCGGAAATGCAAGACTCAACATATACGAAGATGGACCGCATAAGACATGCACTGTCGCTACAATGCGAAGATAGTTGCACTAAATCTTGGTTAAACTGTGCACTCGAAGTGCTAAATTTTAATAACATTAACCCGTATGTTTACGCAGCACACGTTCGAGAGTCCCTTATCCATGGACGAGGGAAGTATCGCAATATTATGCTTGTTGGTCGTTCCAATTGCGCAAAAACATTCATGCTGAAGCCGTTGAAAAATATATTCGCCAGCTGTTACTTCGAGTAATGACAAGTACGCCTGGATCGGTGCAGACAAGGCAGATGTTATGGTGTTGGGGGATTTTAGGTATAGCAAAGATGTCATTGCATGGAGAGATTTACTCTTGTTGCTCGAAGGAGAAACAGTGAAGCTCCCAACCCCAAAGAACTTGTACAGCACAGATGTTGAGATTTGTGGAGACCCAGCGATATTTGCAACGAGAAAATGCCCTATCCAGTATCCCGGCCCATTTAACACAACCGATGAAAGAGAGAACGAGATGATGGCATCGCGTTGGAGAGTAATCGAGTTCAGACACGTATTCAAAGAAGAGGAACAAAAACGAGTTAAGCCTTGTGCGCGCTGTTTTGCAGAGCTATGTCTCATGGGTGAGATTTCTTAAGCCTATTACAGGCTCCTGTCAACGCGTTACCACGCGTTACCCACGCATTACCCACGCGTTACTCTTTATAGAATGCCACATATCTACTGTTTTATATGAAATAGAACGCGTTACCACGCGTTACTGCATTTAACAAAGTTAAATAGTAACTATATATATTTTTAAAAATTTTTGCAGTAACGCGTGGTAACGCGTTCAATCCTGGTGAAAGTCTATAGACCCTGAGGAGTAACGCGTGGGTAACGCGTGGTAACGCGTGGGTAACGCGTTAAAAACACTATGATGAGCAACATTTTGGGTCTTTGAAACAATAAGAAGTAAGACTCACAGTTCCCCTATCATTATTTTTGTTCTTTGTCCTTTAGCAAGTATAATCATCGAGATACGCTTGTCCATCGAGTCTATCGTTCTGTCAATTATGTCGGCTGGGTAGTTTTCCAGGGTGCGCTTAACCCTGCCAGAGAATTGCACAAAATTTTCACGTGAAATGTTACTTGCTAATGCTTCTTCATGGAGTTTCCTCTTTACGTTGTGGAACACGTTCTCTATTGGGTTCAGGTCAGGACTCCTGGCAGGAATGCTGAACTTTCGAGCATGTACTTCTTGCATTGCTACCTGGGCTTTGCGGCTATTCTGTGACGGATCACCGTCTTGTAAAAAAAGTTTCCCCCTTTGATTGTTGCTGCGTTGAAATAAATCGGGAAACTTTTCTCGAGTAAAATCTGCAACTTTTGCCCGTTCATGTGACCATCATACTGTTCTGCCAAAATTACCCCTCTGCCATACGCGATGGCAACCATGAAGTGTGCCACTCTACCACCACTGCCTTCATGGCATCCTTTGGCTGTATGGTTGAACTTAAGGCCATCCGAGGGTTTTCGCCACGCCATTGTACGAGGAGCCTTTGCTTGGTCACACAGGTTGTATTTGTGGGTGAAGCCCACACCGTCCAAATAAAATGATATTCCCTCCTGCCATATGCTTGATGTAAATCTTCTTCTCACCTCCGAGCAAATGTGAGACGCAAACCTAAGTCTTCGCGTTTCAAAACCCCTTTCTTCCTAGAGTGAGTGTATTTCATATTTTCTTTCCGCAAGACACGTCGTACTGTTTCCACAGAAACTTTGCCAACCAGGCCGGAACTTAGTACTACTCGTTTTAGCGGTAAAATGCCCAATGCTTTCCCGCAGTATTTCTACTTGTCGCAAGATGTTTCTTTCGTCTCTTTCGGTCAGCTTGCGTGGTCTACCCTTATTGTGTTGACGTTCCGTCCACCTCTAAGTCAAGCAATTGGTTTCTTCATGTGACGACAGATTGTTGCCTTAGAAATTTCCCATATTCTGGTCTGCTATGTATTTCGCGCCACGTGAGATTGGAATCTTGGTGAAGGTAACGCCAGTGCAAAGGATACTTGTAGTGGAACTCTGTTTGACATATTTATACTTGCTGAAAGACAATATTTATATACGTTATTTTGAAAGTTTTGTTGAAGAGTTTTCCAGTTGAGAATTTATGTTGAAAAGTTTCAAAGACACAAATATTGCGAACGTTGTATGTGTGCAATTTGGCGGGTATGTGCGCACGGTTCAGTTTATTTATGGACAAAAAAATGCTTTTTTTTCCGAAACCTAACCCCTCCTCCCAATCCTCATGGGCAAAATAACTAAAATTTGCACCCTAAACGAATAGATTAGGCAACAGTACCACCAGGGCGGTAACGTCGCGTTACTACTGTCTAAAAATGTTTCTCTTTTATAGGACTAGTTTGTTCACGCCATGCATGTGACATACTGCACACCAATTTGCACACGCACATACACACAAGTTTTATACCATCCTAAAACACATTAACCGTACCAACATATTTTTATGGGATGTCGTGTAAACTTATTAGCACTCTACACTATCTGAAACGATACCCTTTTAAAGAATATTGAACTTTGGCTAAGTCCTTGCCTTTTTTCAAAGACAATCCCTCACAAAATTATTGAGACTGAATTAATAAGATGTGCCTTGGTTGTTAATAACTTCCCCCTCCCCCTACCTCAATGTTGAATGTGAAACTAGCAGAACACGTGTGTAGGGAAGCCAAAACCTGCACTCAGAGACACCAACTTTGAATTTAGGGGGAGGGGAGGCAGTCTCAGAATTTTTTGTGAGGGATTGTAGCTAGTTAAACTATATTAAGAGTATTATGTAACCTGCTCATAAAACAGCACATCTTTTTTTAAAACTTGAAAGACGTTATTGCAGGTACTAAGATAATTTTTTTTGCATATTTTAGTCGTGAGACAATACTGTTACTGGAACATTAAAATTTCTGCCCACTAAATTTCCGCCATTGTTAGTCGCATAAATTAACGTATGACACGAATTCGCATAATCATGGCCATATATTGGCCAAAAAGCACTCAACGATACCAGGGTATTTTTCGTCGTCTTCTCTCATTATCAAAAAAGACAAAAAACCCTGGGAATGAGGGTGGGTGGAATGGAATTTTATATATAACCATACCAGCCTGGCCAACTCAGCTGACTTTTCATTTTTGTGCATGATCAAATTGTCTCTACGGAAATACCAAAAATCATTGAAGAATAAACTCTTTTGTCAACCTTTATAAACTATAAACATATGGTGAAATTAATACTATATTATAATGCATGGGAAAACAATAATTATATAAAAAAACGCTCGAGATGGAATAACATAATTCGTCAAATTTTATTGTGATGTTTTCATTATTTTGACAAAATAAACATTATTTGTGAGCACTCTCATGGAATTCATTTTTTTTTAAATCTTTATAATTAAATTTATTTTAGAACGCGCTGTAATGGATATAAATAAACTTTCTTGGCTTTTTTCAGTCCACCTAATAGCGCCAGCTCGCCCCATATAGGGCCAGCTCGCCCCATATGAACGTAACAAAATATCAGCCGTTACCAAACGTTACTTGTTTGCAGAGGTGTGTGGCAGCACGATAATTTTTAGGGGATTTTAACCAAACCGGAAACATTGTCTTGAATGCCTACGGCTTCAATTATGCATAATTAAAATTTCACACTATGGTAATAAAGAATTTTTCTCGTATCCCACTTGTTTCTCGTGTGTCGCTGTACGGATTACAACATGGTATGAAAAAGTGAGATAATCAATTCGTGAGAATTGTGCAAAGTGTGCTTACATTCTGTATTACAAAGTATACACGGCAGAACGTTTTCCTGTTGTGTTCTTGCCGTTTTTTTGAGAGAAATATTTTCTTGATGTGTATAATGGTCTAGGGCTTCGTAGTAACAACGTCACTGTGACGAGCTAACGTGTATTCTTAGTACAATAAAAGACGAATTTATATGTAATGTTTTCTCATTGTTATCGTGAAGGTATATAAAAAGGGTGATATATCTTCTTTAGAGTTTTTGTCATCATGCGTGATGCAAAAACAGGTGCCACATTTTTTATATTTGTCCACTGGAAGTTAGTTCGATTGTTTAAAAGCGAATTGAGATTTGCAAAATCGGACCACTAACTAAATGTTTCTTTCGGATAATTTCAGTTGTAAATTCTATTATTGGCGTTTTTAGACATGCAATCATTTTTGAATTTCTAAATGTTGTTTCATAACGCTATGTATGACTTGTTTGGCAGGTTCTCATTTATTTTTATTATTAATTTTATTCCTGTGTTTGGTATAAAACACAATACATTTTGCATAAGTGTCCGCAAGCTAAAACAGGAATACTTTTTTTTTGAATGTTTTCATACCAAACCCGTCATTTTTATGGCAAATTGTGCATATATTATGGCGAATAAATTATCGATGTGGAATGTAAACCATCGCATTATTGAACTCACCAGTCTGCATCAGGAGTTTCTTCGCTGCCGCATGAGAAATTATTAAAACCGTGAATATTTATGTTTGTTTCAGAAATATTTTGATTTATTTTGGAGTCAATTTTCCGACAAAAACGATAAACTAACCCAACGAATCCAAAAAATCTACCATTCAAACAGTTCCTTTTTAATACATGATATATTTCATATGTATCAGTTTAAAATTGTTTGAAAACAGATTCGACAGGTAGCAAAACTTAGCTAATTATTTAGTACTAGTCGATGGCCCGTGGAAGAATCCACGGGTCTGCCCATCCTTTTTATACCACTTAAGCGCGTCTGGCTACTTACGGTACCATTTTGCGTGACAGACAGACGCACACGGGTATTATAATATAGACTAGTCGTTAGCCCGTGGGACAATCCACGGGAATTCGCCGGCGTAATTTCGCGAACCTGTAATAAACCTACACTGCGGTAGCCACAGTCCCTGAAAAAATACCCTAATAGGCACGGAACCAGTATAAGGTACACATTTCTCTTTTTTCGGACCATAGTTTTTGGAAAGTAGTGTTACGCCACTTTCTCGTAAAATCCATATATTTAACAATAATTCGCGCAATTTTACGGCCTGTTTGGGGTTAAAAAGGAGGCTCCTCTTCTAAATAGCGTTTAAAAAGCTAAATTTGACATTTTCTTACACTTTTTGCTTAAACATAATAAGAACAATTTCAGCAAAAAAATAAGCACCCCCAAGCTTCACACAAGAATTCTTAAAAAAAGTGCAAATGGTTAAAAATGAAATAAAATGTACGAAATAAAATTCGTAACAGAAACTCACTTACAAAATCTTCTTAAAAATTTGTTGTTCTCTTCTTCTTATCATAAAACTTGTTTTTGTTAATTTCTTTAAAAAGGCGCGAATAATTAAAACTGTTAACGAAATAGACAACGCAATGTTAATTGTCCGTAACTTTGACCGTGCACGTATTCATAACAAAGAAACTGCATCGAGGGAACAATAAAAGCTAACTACCCATGACTTTTGTATAAGAATTTTTAAATTAAACGAAAGCTTTTGTAAAATCACGAAAAAGGCAAAATAAATTATATATCACATTTCGTGTTTCTGAAACACGACTTTTTTCTCGCGCACAAACAGACAGACGGAATACGGCTATTATTAAAGAGACTAGCCGGGAAACCCGGCGTCGAAACGCCGGGGTAAGCAAAACGTCAAGGTGTGATCCAGCGTTGAATACTCTGAGGAGCGCTTAATAAGAGCCGTAAACTGTGTCACACGATCAGGTGGAACGCTTTAGTACAGGTATACAGTATGTCGTAAATCAAGTAAAGCACATACACCATTATGGTGTTGCGACTGTAACATATTTTTCAAAAAATAACTTTTCCGCAACAAAGGCTGAAATAAAAACACAGTTTACAACTTTTGTGACTCCGTCATAGCAAAAACAATCCGTCAATATTATTTTATTTTGCGGAATAAGTTCTTGTAAAAGTTAAAAAATTAATCGTGACACCGGCCTGAGCGCTTAGTACAGTTAAACAGTGTTGCACAGGCGTATAGGGATGATAATACCCTTCTGAAAAAACATTTATCACAGCCTCTGTTTAAATAAAAAACACAACACAAGAAACAGTCCACTGTTAAAACCGGGCAGAGCGGCTAGTCCAGGTAAACCACGTTGCACAACCGTACAGGCGTGATTTCCGAGAAAGTTTAAAAATTAATTGTCACAGTGGGCTGACCCTTAGTACAGGTAAACCACGTCGCACATGCGAATATGTGTGTAACAGACTCTTCCAAAAAAACAGTCTGTTGTTAACACTGGGCTAAGCGCTTAGTACAGTTAAACAAAGTTGAACAGGCGTATAAGGCGTATTACCCTTTTCCAAAAATTTTCATTGCAACTTCGGTTTAAACAAAAACACAGGGAACAGCCTGTCGTTACCCGTCCAGCCAAAACAATCGCTCAGCCATTTCATTTGCAGAAAAAGTTTGCAGAAAAATAATAAAATATGTAGCTACCTATAGCTAGGTAACTGCATTTAGCATAAAAATTATATATTGCTTAAGAATATTGTTGTAGCCAAACTGCATTTTTATACTTTCACTTTTTAAGGAGCTAGTTAAATAGCCACAGCCTTAACATAAAAATAAATGTTGGCTAGGATAAAAAGCTCTAATACCAAACAGAATAGCAATAAGTGAGGCTCTAGCTAGCTAGTAGCTATAGCTAGCTAATCTTCGTTCCTAGCCAAACATCCTAAAACTGGTGCGTTTAAGATCTGTACGTGGCTAAAAAACGTGACAATATATTTATCCTAACATTGAAAACAAACAGAAAACAAATATTACAATTATATAAAGCTTTTAGAAGATAAAAAAGTCAAACAGGCCTACAAACCTCACACACTGACCACACATTACACCATTTTTAAGAATCAAAATGGACTTTCGTTCATTCAGCCGCGAAAAAATATTGCATTGTTTTTTTAAGCGAAAATCTTGGATTCTTTCTGGTCGCGAAAATCGTGCAGTGTTTTTTTAAAGAATCAGGCGTCGTGAATAGTATACTACGCGCGAGCGGTGAAAACAAAGTGGGCAAAAATATATCGCATTTGGTATTGGTGCGCATTTTAAAAATTTCGTGTTTCCGCCACGGGACACGGCTTTCGCGGACACACAGACAGACGACGGCTATTATTAAAGAGACTAGTCGTTAGCCCGTGGGACAATCCACGGGAATTCGCCGCCGTAATTATTTCGCGAACCTGTAATAAAATTACACTGCGGTAGCCACAGTCCCTGAAAAAATACACTTATAGGCACGGAACCAGTATAAGCTACACATTTCTCTTTTTTCGGACCATAGTTTTTGGAAAGTAGTGTTACGCCACTTTCTCGTAAAATTCATATATTTAACAATAATTCGCGCATTTTTACGGCCTGTTTGGGGTTCAGAAAGAGGCTCCTCTTCTAAATAGCGTTTAAAAAACTAAATTTGACATTTTCTTACACTTTTTGCTTAAACATAATAAGAACAATTTCAGCAAAAAAATAAGCAACCCCAAGCTTCACATAAAAATTCTTAAAAAAAGTGTAAATGGTTAAAAATGAAATAAAATTTACGAAATAAAATTCGAATTCATGTTAAGAACAAACACAAAATTCACTTACAAAATCTTCTTAAAAATTTTGTTGTTCTCTTCTTCTTATCTTAAAACTTGTTTTTGGTAATTTCTTTAAAAAGGCGCGAATAATTAAAACTGTTAACGAAATAGACAACGCAATGTTAATTGTCCGTAACTTTGACCGTGCACGTATTCATAACAAAGAAACTGCATCGAGGGAACAATAAAAGCTAACTACCCAGGACTTTTGTATAAGAATTTTTAAATTAAACGAAAGCTTTTGTAAAATCACGAAAAAGGCAAAATAATCTATATATCACATTTCGTGTTTCTGAAACACGACTTTTTTCTCGCGCACAAACAGACAAACGGAATACGGCTATTATTAAAGAGACTATTTATATATCTTAAAATCTACTAAAACAATTAGAAGAAGTGCAATAAGATACGTACTTATGTCCGTATTTTTTTGCACTTTCAGTATTAATTCCGTTCTTATAAATGAAATGTGTACTTTTTTAAGATTCTGTCTGGGACAAATGACGATGTCTACCTTATATGAAAGTTATATAAAGAGAATACTGGTTTTTACAATTTGTGTAACTTCTGTTTAGACAATAAAGCTAAAGAGGAATTCTTCTGATATCCGAAATGGCCTTTTTGTATATTACCAGCGTACTACTTGCATTTATGTGTATTATTATTAACAAAACGACCGCATCCTCTCCAGACACTCAGCAGCAGTATGTTGGCCACAATAAATTAGACACCCCAGCCATTACTCAGCGTGATAAAATACAAGAACGGGTTACCTCGTCAAGTGTGTACTTGAAAAGGATCTATCAAGATCCAAATTACGAGCTAAATGGAGCAAATGAAATCACAGCTCTTCTTCCTATTCCTTTTACGAGTAAGTGGCATTTTGTTGTTATGTGTTTTCTTTCCAGTCATACTGCAAACCGCTGTAAGAGTGCTAATTTAGCCAGCGCATTTTGATGTCTCCCTTTTTTGTTAATCGTGGTGATTGTTCGAAAGCGCAAAGCAGAGAATAACATAAGTATCTGTTTAAAATTTTAGAAATGCTGTCATCAACCCGTCCTCCCCGAAACGGGTAGGATGACCCACTTGGATGACAGGCTTGGGGAATTGACCCAATTTCCTATTTACAGACATCGCAAAAGTTACTAACGTCACCATACTGTTTCCAAATTTAATTGGACTTAAGTTATAAGTGCATTGTAATGTCTTCATTATTTTAAATTAAGCTGTTGACGTTAAATTATTGTAATTGACGCTTGAATGAAATGAACACATATACTTTGCCTGTTACAGACAGGCAGAGAGGCAAACAGAGAGACAGATTAAAGTAGCCTGTTAACATGTTAACATGAGGCGATTAATCGGCAAAATATTATATGACAATATGTTTAAATTGCAATTAGATCTTTTATTCCTTAACCAGCGTTAAAACAACAAAAATACAGTTTAAGTAGCTACACAGCTGTTTGCATATTGATGCAGTTTTCACTTGTCCCTCCACGATTGCATGTTACTGGCAATTTTTCATTTTTTTAAATCATAAAATTATGTAGTCAACAGAAAAGATAGATTGCTGTTTGTTTTGGAACAGTCTCGTCAAAAGGACGACACACGCTATGTGTGTAGTTGTGGAATTTTTAAATTATCTTCTGTTTGAAATTGATCTCATAGATAATGTTCTTTTAGCTTGACATTCGTTTATCAATTTTTTTTTCTTTTACTACGATAAGCTAGTCATTTCTGTTCCGTTGTCCTTTTCTTAGCCTAGTTATCTCTGATCACACACAAAAGACTGCAGTTGGTCATAGAAAAAGTTGTGTACCAATATCTAGGAGTGATTCATCCATTTTCCGCAAGTATTTTAGTCAATGCTTCCTCTAGCAGTTGCATCAATAGTGATAATATTTTGATAATATTATTCACACTTTATTTGAAGCTGTTTATCAAAGTTACCATTCCTTAGAAAACAAATGGCGAACCAATTCAGCACGTTAATAAAACCTTGAACAGCAACACTAAAAGCTTTCCCTTCAAGTCTTTCACTGGATCCCAGGTTGCGTTGTATGAAAGTTGATGCAACCTTCTTTCTAAGGCTTGTTGCTTTATCTGATATTTGAGCAAATAGTGGCATGTTTTCTTCACTTTCACACGTTTACATAATATATATGTACATAGCTAACATTTTGACTTTG
>JASGCC010002931.1:0-26067 GCA_030067915.1 Hydractinia echinata
AAAGATATAAAGATATAAAGAAAGAAAGAGAGAGAGAGAGAGAAAGGGAGTCAGATTTAGTTCTCTTAGATGACTCCTTAGTTTTCTTGGGTTATTAGATAAACCAAGAAAACTACTTTTGTTTGAAGTATAAAAGTGGGAAGACTTTGATGGAAATTTTTATTTAAATTTTGATGCCAATTAAACAATGCAGCTTTCTAAATTGCAAAAATATCGAAACATTCATCGTGATTTTTAACATTGAACTATGAGATCATTGACGTCTGGAAGGGCATTTTCCGCCAATCTAGAGATGTAAAATTAAAAAATTTTCCACTCGGCGCCCACCATGGGAGCGCCTCGAGTAGCCACTATATAAAGCGAAATTCATAATATAATTCATAATATAGGCCCCCCCAATATCAAAATTGTGGTTACCGCACTGTTAATTGTTTATGTGGCAGTAGCCTGTGCAACTTGGAGTAACATTAGACAAAAACTTAAATAACCTGAGGAAAACTGTAGATCAGAGCCGGCTGGAAAATGGCAATAAAAAGATTACGTTTGCTTCGCTTTTTATTCTTTTACAATATAATTACATCTTCTTTACTTTTTTCGCAGTTGGTTTGTGTAAAAGATAGTGGATTGGGTACGAAGTTTACTTAATCGCGTGACTTCGGCATGTTAAATTTCAAAACAGATGTAAATAATTTTCAGTTGTAAAATAACTCAAACAAATACAGTCCTCTTGATTCTGGACCAGACAGTTTGTGTATAATATGTATAAAATAGATGTATTAAGTTTTTGGCGTTTTTTTATATGATAAAATCGTAAGCTTGATAATTTTGGTACAAACGGTATTATTATAATTTAATTAGAATTTCCAGAATCACCAACCAGCGGATCAACAAAACGTCATCGCTTCATCATCACTGTTATCGGATGTATCATCGTTACTGCTGCAGTTTTAAACCTCTATGAAATGAACGTATGGTAATGCCATGAGTAATTTGCTTTCAGAAGATTAGTCACCTATCATTTGTCAATATGAAAATTTTAGCGCTTAAAGTTATCTTCATTTCCATCAAGACTATTTGTGAAGACAACACAAGTCACATAAAGAATTGTTGGTGTCATCTCACCTTCAAACCACTTGATTTGATAAGAATTGTCAACCAAACCTGATTCTTTGGGTGCATCAAATGGTGAATGAGCGGTAGCTGCAGTTGACCATCGCCGGGTTATCAAGTGGGTACGTTTTAACTTGTGAAGCAATACATTCCTGGTGGGATCATGCTGCCATCTAGTTTTTTGACTTTTTTTTTCAACGTTTTGGACAACTATATTTTTCCTGAAATATATTTGTTCTTGCGTCGTTCACTGTTTTTGCCGTACTTCCGCCAAAAACTTTGCATACAAACTCTTCTAATATTTTTACAGTGAATTCTGTTATTTCTTCCTCATTTTCCAAATTAAGGAAAACATTGTGCGTTGTGCAATGTTTTCCTTCTCCAATAACGTAAATGGTTTAACTGTCCCTCTTCTACTAAATGAAGCAGCGTAATCACACCCAGTAAGAGCATGGTATCCAAGAAGCAACTTACTAAGACGTTCACCCAGTTTTGTGTGTAAAGCATTGATGATGATGTACCGAAGACTGTTATTGCTTTGCACATTCGCTTCTAACCAGATTTTTAGTTGCTCATCATACGAATGCTTTAGACCAAGTGCTATAACAAGACATTCTATGTCTGTTGTTCGGATAATTACTTTCTTAGGACCATTAATATACATTAGATGAAAAACCATGCGACAGTCCCCATGTGTACTGTACAGTTTCAAAACATTTTGCCTACTAATCGCACCATCTCCCACTGAAAACTTATAACAATTATCATTCAATTTCCGCAGCGATAGCGTAGGGAATTGTTTCAAATAGGCTTCGTATCTATGTGGCTGCGTACGAAAATGTCACAGTTTTTTAAGACTTTCGGGAACCCGAGTGGGGTTCCGGTTTCTCGGATATGTTAACAAACAAAACGAGGACTCCCTGAAACTGTTTAACGTTTTGATATGAAAATACAAGTGAAGCTTTTTTCTTTCTTTTTGCAGTATAAATCAACAATGTAAAAAATAAAAATGTGTTTTTTAATAATATATACAGTTGGCTCCCTCTAATTCGAATCTCTATAATTCGAATATTTCTATAATTCGAACAAGTGCTCAGTCACCGTCAATTTTCCTTAAGAAACTCTTATAAAAATCTTTCTACAATTCGAATTTCTCTAATTCGAAACTTTCTATAATTCGAACAGTTTTTCAGTCCCTTCAGCACAATTCTCTCTCTAATTCGAATTTTAGACTGTAAACAGGGCTTTGACAAATTCGGATATTTTTTTTAAAATTCAAAAATTGTCTTTCGAACGTTATTTTTCAAAACGTTGGTCTTTCTACATTTTTTCACTTCTTGATTGAAAATGGCCAAGAGACAAAACGCCGAGAAAAAGCTGAATTATATGTTACCTTATTACACGAATATAACTACAATCGTGTGCATAAATATTGGGACAAATGGATTTTTTTACAAAAACTCACCCCCCCCCCCTATCCCCCCTATATTTTACAGATCCACCACCCCCCTTTCTCAATGTTGAAATAACGTTACAGGGTACCCTGGGTCTCCAACATTGAGAAATGGGGGGAAGGTTTTTTTAAAACAAATTTTAAGCCTAATTTGTCCCAATATATTATGCACACGATTGTCTTAATTTTTCAAAAAATTGAAAATAGGTTCTCCTTGCAAATTGACATCTCAAATTTTTTTTTAGAGGCTAGGAAGCACACATCAACAATAGATTTGCATAAAAATAGTGTAAAAAGAGTCATGCTGTTGACACGCTACCAACACGCTACCACACGCTATCAACATGCTACCGTCATCAATATAAGACTTTTACCTATGTAATAGGCAAAATTACACACGCTACTGCACGCTACCATCTAATAATTTAATATATAAATATATATTTATCATTTTATAAAAAAATTGATGGTAGCGTGTGGTAGCGTGTTATTTTTCAGCAAAAAGCAACAGTAGCATGTTAGTAGCGTGTTGGTAGCGTGTTGGTAGCGTGTTAAAATTTTTACATAGATTGTGTTTTTGAAAGTTTTGTTTTGAGAATAACATAAAGACAGAGTTTTCAAGACATTTTTTTGACTCTAAATTGCTTTAACGTCTTGTCACTCAGAGGTATATATACCTTGGCTTTGTATTTTAGTTTGTGTTTTCAACATAAGATAGGTGCGCATAGATACTGGCATAAAAAACCGCGCATTTACATATATATGTAGCCAAAAACTGTTTAACTAACCGTTTCCCTCTCACTTCCCCTTGCTGATAAAGCACAGCTATTTCTGCAGAATTTCTTGATGATATTTTTTGGTACTTTGTCATTTTCTACACCTTAAAATCAAAAACGAGATTAAAAAAGACAGTATGTGGCTGTATATGAGCGCATTTAAGCATTTCTGTAGACAAAAAACACAAACGCATGTCAAATTGCAGTCAAAACAGCCTTTAAAGAAAATATGTGGTTTCAAAGTATAGCCAATATTTCTACGCAAATCTTTGTCAACAAACAAGATACTAGGATACTCAGCTCAATGAGTTATCTAGCAAAAAGGCAGTAAAGACTACAAAACAATCACACAAGTTTGTCAATTGGCCGCAAAAATGACTAAGTCTAACCAAAATTCAGACAATCGTGTGCATAAATATTGGGACAAATGGATATTTTTACAAAAACTAACCCCCCTATATTTTACAGATTCCCCACCCCCTTTTCTCAATATTGAAATACCGTTACAGGGTACCCTGGATCTCCAACATTGAGAAATGGGGGGAGGTTTTTTTTAAAACAAATTTTAAGCTTAATTTGTCCCAATATATTATGCACACGACTGTAGACATGTAATTAACGCGAATGACCCTAGCTCGCGTTAATTTATCGCGCGTTAATTTTGTGCTTTGTTAATTTCCCCTCCGTTAATTTTTGTAGGCGTTAAAAAAACCTCCGTTAATTATTCCCAACGTTAATTTTCAAATTTCCCTTAGATTGACTCGGAATGAAGTTATATGGTTATAAAATCTTTTTCTTTCTTCAAAACAAGTTACAATTAAAAAATCTTATGCCTCCTGATCATTTTCAATATCGTCACTTTCAAGCATTTCACAGTCACTGTCATCTCCACTCTCGCAATCGTCGCTTTCCTTTTCGTCCAGTCCAACTCCTAATTCTTTTAATATTTCCTTCGAACTGTCAATGTAATCTCCAGCTATAGGATACTGCACGTCTTTAACTTTTGCGATTAAAATTGATAAGTTTTCTGGACAGTCCCAAGTGACAGAAACCTTGATTGGGTTCTCTAAACCCAACCTCGTCCCCAGGCCCATTTTTCTCTTTCTGACAATCTTGGACGGCGAGAAGAAATGAATCATTTCTTCGCGCCGTCCCGGATATCAAAAAAGCGAAAAATTGCCCTGGGAACGAGATTGCTCTAAACCACCTTGTCACAATGGGGAAGCCATTGGTTTCTTTTTATAAACCTCCACCTCGTATTTAGCCCCTTCCAAAATGGAGTAGCAGAGAAAGCGTGAAAGTTCTCTGGAACTTTTTTGAAAAAATTCGCGTTAATTAAGGACCATTCAAGAATCTTAAAAGTGCCAATTCGCGTTAATTATCACACACTTTAAGGTTTAACCCACGTCCTTCGCGTTAATTTTCGATCGCATAACTTTCAAGTCCGTTAAATACTTGACCAGTTATATTCGTGTAATAAGGTATGAGAAAAAGCTAAATTAATGTAATTTCTCTGTGTGATTATATTCGAATATTCGAATTTTCACTCTCTGAAGCTGAAAGTTCGAATTACAGAGACTTTCTATAATTCGAACAAAAATTTTACCCCGCGGGAATTCAGATTAGGGAGAGTCAACTGTATGGGATTTTAGAAGTATATACAAGTTTCGTTCAATGAGACGTTGATCAGTATATTGTTAACCATACCACAGACTATATGACTTGGCATGTTTTTAGCTAGGCTAAGTTTAAAAAAGTTTTTGCAAGCCTGCTGCATTGCATCGCATCGTATAATCGTTTCCATTTGCAAAAATAACGCATCTGTTATCGCAGTTATTGATATGTGAGTGGTAAGAATTGTCTTGTGTGTAGCTAACAGTTGCTGGTGAGCAGTGTCCCATGAGAGGGTTTCATAGTGCAAGCTAAGATTGTTAAAAGAAATACAGGACAAATTCTCGCGCCACATTTGCTTTCAATTTGTTTGTAGTATGTCCATGGTGAATGCAAAAATTTGGCAAGGGCCTTTGATATTTGTATAGCTATACGCCTGCCCTCGGGTCCAAACGTCTATATAGCTATACCTCCTAACTGTAGCCGAATCCAATAAATGATCCAAAAGTGGCTTTGAGTAGAATGAGTTTTTCAGGCCAACAGAAGTCACATCCGGCGATTCGGTAGCACTTTTTTGTTACCGTGGTGACAGATATGACATCAATATGCCGGTTAATAGCGAATCACACGTGTTCGGTATAGCCGCCATGATTGAAATGACCAGAGTTGAGAACAAATATGGCTGCGTGGGCAAGCCAAGGGAAAGAATCCAATCACAAGTAAAAATTCAATAATATTTAGCTAGCGAAAGTGTATAATGTCAGTGTATATAATCTATTGATATTCGTAGAAAAAATATTTCTCCACACTTGCTTCAGAAAAACTCAGGCAACTTGCGGAATGTCTGGAATTATTTCGGGTGAAGGGCGTTTATACTGAACTTTTCACAATTTTCTACCGTGTTTTGCTATCTGACGTGTTTTTTTGACGTGATGTTTTTGTGGCTGAATACATCAATAATAAACCAATTTTTAATTTTGTGAAGAAGACAAGGTGCCACCATCTTCACGAACGTGCTTTTGTGTTGACAGAGGTACCAGGTATTTGCGGTTACACAGCAAAAACAAAGATTGTCAAATTTTAATAAACTGACTATGATATGTAGTAGATAGATATATAGATAGCCAGCTACAATCGTGGACAAAAATATTGAGACTAAGGCAGTTTTTTACTCATTATCCAAATATGGACAAAACATCCAAATAGTCAATGCTCCAGCCGGCAGGCTGCAAAGTCGCTACTTTTGCACACAAGTAGGCCTGGCAGAGAGCGTTGAAAAGTTGCTAGTCACATTCTATAGCACGCCCGCACACCAAAATAATTCTCGTCGGGGACTACGAAGGCCCCGAAATTCGTGATTAATGGTCTTGCTGACGTCGGCAACAATTAGCACATTTTGACAAGTTCAAGATGTGTCAATCTAATTTAGAATGAGCCTACGCAATTACTTTCGCAATTCGTTGTCTTGTCTCAACATATTGTGACCACAATTGTCTGAGAAGATTCATTTTGTCCAATATTGACCGATTACGGGCATAAGAACCTACGGAAACCACAAAACACGAAGAAAAATGCAAAAATCCACTTTGTCAGATAATCGTGGACAAAAATATTGAGACTAAGACAGTTTTTTACTCGTTATCCAAATATGGACAAAACAGTGAAATAGTCAATGCTCTGCAGCCGGCAAGCTGCAAGGTCGCTACTATTGTACACAAGGAGGCCAGGCAGAGAGCGTTGAAAAGTTGCTAGTCACATTCTTTAGCACGCCCGCACACCGAAATAATTCATGTCGGGGACCACTAAGGCCGCGAAATTCGTGATTAATGGCCTTGCTGAAGTCAGTAACAATTAGCACATTTTGACAAGTGAATTTGGCAAGTTGAAGATGTGTGAATCTAATATAGAATGAGCCTGTGCAATTACTTGTGGTGGCGAACTTAGAAATTCGTTGTCTTGTCCCAACATATTGTGACCACGATTGTCTGAGAAGATTCATTTTGTCCAATATTGACCGATTACTGGCATAAGAACCTATGGAAACCACGAAGATCGATGAAAAACACAAATATCCACGTTCTCAGATATGAGAAGATTCATTTTGTCCAATATTGACCGATTCCGGGCATAAGAATCTATGGAAACTACAAAACACGAAGAAAAACGCAAAAATCCACTTTGTCAGACAATCGTGGACAAAAATAGTGAGACTAAAGCAGTTTTTTACTCATTATCCAAATATAGACAAAACAGTCAAATGGTCAATGCTCTGCAGCCGGCAGGCTGCAATGTCGCAACTTTTGCACACAAGTAGGCCAGGCAGAGAGCGTTGAAAAGTTGCTAGTCACATTCTTTAGCACGCCCGCACACCGAAATACTTCACGTCGGGGACCACGAAGGTCCCGAAATTCGTAATTAATGGCCTAGAGATAGTATATTGTATGTTCTGGCACAGGCGCGCACACGCACACGCGCACGCACATCATCACAAGTTCTTAGGCGCACACACATCCAGTATAAGTCCCTATCATGTTGTGCTTAGTCATGCATATCAAGGTAAAGTCTCTATTATGCTATGTTTATTGATGTATATTAAAAGAATGCTTTAAAAGAGTAAAAATAGTTTCTAGCGCACATCAAGGTAAATTCCCCTCCCCGCACACACACATCTTCTAATAATCATCAAAAATCAACGCATGCGCAGTAAGATGTGGACAAACTGTGTTAGTTTTGAGCAAACATGAAATTCACGGACAATCGAAAATGCATACAATAAAGATGAACACGCACACAGTGAAACAATTACGAGATATTGCAAAAGGTCGCGGACTTTCTGGTTATTACAGGCTACGCAAGGCCGAATTGGTTTCTTTGCTGAAGGATGTACCACAGAGACCCCCCAGAAGGGCTGGACAACGAAAACCAGTCAGGCCTGTGACTATACTACCAACACCGGAGGCTATGGATATATTTGAGCAACAGGAACTATAAAAAAATCGTTCGATCGTGAAAACCAAGATGCGAGGATGGTACAATTGGTTAGTGGACGCTGTTCCCAAGCCTATAAAAGAGGGAGTCAAGAGAAGCTATGCGGCCTTCAAGCGTAAAGTGATGAAATTATATAATGGTGCGACTAACATAATCGCGGGACCTACGCTTCACGCTGAGGTCGAACAGGAGGCCGAGGAAGACTACCTCGAAGATATTAAAAATCTATATGATCAGCCGTGGCAAGATTTTACGCCTAAGGAACATAAGCACGTGCTGCATAAAACATTTCGAAGTTTTCGAATTTCTGGTGTAGAAAAGGCCGACGTCGACGGGTATATAGGGATGGTGCGACCCAACGTGAAAACATTGATTGAGGAGCAGGTAAGAGATATAGGATCAGCAAAGGTACAGCTGTCCCTATGGATTATATGGAAGAAGAAAATAGTACCAAACTCGGAGGAGGCTAACGACGAGTACATTGAGGTGAAGAAAGCCTTTAACAGCAAGATGGAAGAAATCTTCCAGGGTAGCGACGTAGACGACGTGCTGGATAGGATGTTTGCCGATATCAAGACACACGTGGAACATCCAGCAGTACCCCAGAGCGGATTCACCATTAGCCGAATCCTACACCTTGATGTAGACTTTCATTAGCTGAGGCTAACAAGGGGTTCATCATACATAGAACTACCTAAATGGATAGCTTCAAAGAGGGCCATCATCAACCCAAAAAATGAGGATGAAGCATGTTTCAAGTGGAGCGTCATAGCGTCCCTACACCATGCAGAGATTGAAAAAAATCCAAATCGAATTTCACAAATGCATCGTTATACCCCCTCTACAATTGGCAGGATATAGAGTTCCCGACAACCATCAAGGATATATCCAAGTTTGAGGGGAACGACACGGACATTGCGGTGAACGTCTTATATATATCAGATAAGAGGAAGATCAACATCCTGCGACGATCCGAGCACAATATTAAGCGTAGCAAGCAGGTGAACCTGTTGCTTATCACGGATGGTAAAAAGGCCCACTACACAGCTGTCAAAAGCCTATCGCGACTATTGGGGAAGGAGACCTCAAAGAACACAAAATCAATGCAATTTTGCCTAAACTGCCTACAGGCCTTCAACACAGTTGAATCGAGGGATAAGCATTATGGCTACTGCGGGGACCACGAGGCTGTTAAAATCACGATGCCAAAAATAGGTGAAAAATCATTGCAATATAGGGATGGCCATCAACAATTCAAGGTACCTTTTGCAATATACGCGGACTTTGAAAGTTTACTCATCCCAGTAGAAGATGCTAGGGGGATAAAGACGAAAAAGCTGAACAAACATGTACCATCTGGCTGGTGTACATATAGTACATTTGCATATGGAAATGTACCAGACCCACTAACAGTATACCGTGGTAAAGATTGTGTCGCGCGGTTCGTGAATCATCTGGAAGACGAGGTGAGGCGATTATATGGGACATTCCCGCAACAACCAATGCTAGAACTGACAGAGATATTAAAAAGAGAACATCACAAGGCCTCAGAATGTCATATATGCTTGAAGCACTTTAACGACGCGAGTAACCGCAAGGTTCGGGACCATTGGCACTATACGGGGCTGTATAGAGGCGCGGCGCATAATAACTGCAACCTTAAGTATAAGATACCCAGCCATATACCTATCATCTTCCACAACCTAAGCGGCTACGACGCGCACCTGTTTATCCGGGAACTTGGAGAAAAATATAACACACAGGATATTGGTTGTATCGCGGAGAATTCAGAAAAGTATATCAGCTTCAATGTTAAAATCAAGGTACCGCTTGCAGGTATGGGGTATGGCGATGGTGAGGCGTATAAGGGGATAGAGATTAGGTTCATTGATAGTTGTAGATTCATGGCATCATCATTAGATAAGTTGGCAAGCAACTTAATCGGGACAAACGCCGCCGGTATGAAATGTCAACATTGTGCGGATAACTGTCTGGAATTTCAGAGTATAGACGCTGGGTATGTGGCAAAATTTCTATGTTCAAACTGCCATTTGAATACCACGAAGCAACTAGGTCAAGAAAAACTAAAAGCGAACGTGCCATCCATGGCAAAATTCATCGGCAAGGATGATGTATTCCGTCTAATGATTCGAAAAGGTGTGTCCCGTATGAGTATATGAATGATTGGCAACGATTTGAAGAGTCGGAACTACCACCCAAAGAAGAATTTTACAGCAAGCTGAATATGAAGGGGATCAGTGATGAGGATTATGTCTATGCGAAAAAGGTATGGAATTGCATCACCCCAGAGGGTGATATAGTCACTATGGGCGACTATCACGATGTGTGTTTGACCACAGACGTCCTACTATTGGCCGACGTTTTTGAAAGATTTCGAGATGTATGCTTAACAAACTACAAGCTTGACCCTGCTCACTTTTATTCCGCACCCGGCCTGGCATGGAAGGCGGCACTCAAGTATACCGGAATCAACCTAGAGTTTCTCACAGATCCCAATATGCTTCTCATGTTCGAAAAAGGTATCCGAGGAGGCATAACCCAGGCGGTACATCGCTATGCTAAGGCAAATAACAAATACATGGGAGAACAGTACGATCCGGAGGTTGAATCCTCATACCTACAATATTTGGATGCCAACAACCTGTACGGATGGGCAATATGTCAAGATCTCCCACAAGATGGCTTCAAATGGATCTCCAACATTGAGGAATTTACCGAAAGGCGAATTGCGAAACTTGTCGAAAAGAACAAGTATGGATACTTACTCGAGGTTGACATCGACTATTCTGAGAGGCTACACGATACACATAACGAGTTACCGTTTCTACCAGAGCGCATGGTGATTAACAAAGTCGAAAAACTGGTACCAAATTTAAAAAACAAGCGTGGGTATGGTACATATCAGAGCTCTAAATGAGGCTATAAAGCACGGTCTTGAGCTTAAGAAGGTGCATAGGGTCATTCAATTTAATCAAAAGCCATGGCTTAAGAGGTATATAGACCACAATACAAGACTTAGAACGGCCGCTAAGAATGATTTTGAAAAAGACTTCTACAAATTGATGAACCTCTCGGTGTTCGGCAAGACCATGGAGAATATTAGAAATCATCGTAATTTCAAACTTGTCACCAACGAGGACAAGTATATGAAGTTAGTGATGAAACCCAATTTTAAGGGTGGCCTCAGGTTCAGTAAGCATCTCCTAGGTGTAGAGATGGGCAAGACGGAGGTCAAAATGAACAAGCCTGTATACATAGGCCAGGCCATCCTCGACCTGTCAAAGTTAATCATGTATGAGTTCCACTATGATTACATGCAGCCAAAATATGGTAGCAAGCTGCAGCTCTGTTACATGGACACGGACAGCCTCGTTTACAACGTTCGAACGGAAGACTTTTATCGCGACATTGCGCAGGATGTCGAGAAACGTTTTGATACGAGCGCGTATAGTAGGGACGATAATAGGCCTCTCCCCATAGGAAAAAACAAGAAGGTCGTGGGTCTAATGAAGGACGAGCTAAGTGGGAAAATCATGACGGAGTTCATAACGTTGAGAGCAAAGCTATATGCCTACGAGAGCCTTACAAAAGAGGGCGGTGACAGGAAAGCAAAGGGCGTAAAGAGATGTGTGACCAAGAAGTCTATCACCTTTGACGACTATAGGCGATGCTTGGAAGAGGGCATTGATATATCCAAAAACCAGGTGTTAATTCAACACAAGAACCATCAAATCTATACGCAGGAGGTTAACAAATTAGCACTTAACAGGGCCGATGATAAAGGGCTCGTGCAGCAGGACCAGGTTACCACGTTAGCCCGTGGACACTACCGCCGGTCCGGCATCTGAGAATAACTAAATGGAAGTGTGTTTGTATATCACTATACTTCTACCGTATGCCCTGATCGCGTTTTGTTTTTTTCGATATCGTCGTACAATAAAGAGAATGTCAGAACTTGCACAAGTATTCGACACAGCCGTAGAATCTTTTGAACATGTCGAAAAACCAACGGATCAACGCCAAGCTTTGAAGGAAGCCCTACGCAAGGGCAGGGGCCATCTCCTACCGAAGAAATGTACAGAGGGCTTTATCGACAAGGCCCCTGATGAAGCCATCGACAAGGTACATACCGAGTACGTACAACGAGAACTTCAAGAGAAGGGGGAGAAGACCGCAAAAGCGTTGACTACTCACGTAGTCAATCTGTACGCAAATTTGATTGGAAATTTCGTTAAAATCGATAGCGTTGACGAGCTCCGAAAAGATATTGAAGATGACCCTATTATACGGGACGCTATGGCAGACCTCGGGGTCCTCGTGTACTGCACCATTGGGAGGTGCTTAGCTCCAATTTTGGTTGCAGGCCATACCGTGAGGCATATGAGCAAAAAAAAAGGATGAGGAGAAGGAGAAGGAGGAAGATCCTTGATGATCGGGGCCTGCATTGAAATTTTTTATAAGCCATATGGCTTATAAGAAATGAGTGAAGAACCGAGACAAGAAGAGAGAGTCATTACAAAGCCATTAAAGCACCCAGGAAGGGTAGCTCAGGGTCACAAGTTGGCAGCACTGATGAAGAGCAGGAAGGAACAACTTAGGCAACAAGAGGGTACTGTAGAGCCTGCAGTCAAATCCTCTTCTGGGGCCAGTTCCATACAATCTATGGATAATGTCTACCTTTATGGTGTAGGTACGCTGGCTGTGCTTGCGATAGGAGTAGGCGTCTGGTACAAATTTGGCAGAGGCAAAAATGGTGGAGAATCTCACAAGCCCGCGATTCATCCCAAGCCTCAAAAGGGCAAAGCTCAGTCTCGGCCTGAAATTTTTAAAATGCTCTAATAAATGACTACAAGCGAAGCTCACATGGATATCAATGTAACCCCAAAAGAAAAGGAGATTTTGGATATTCTCTACGAAACTGTCGTAGACCTTAGTTTCACCTTCGCCTATGCCCTAGCAGGTAAGAAGTTTTTGGGTATTGCAAGACCCTCTACCAAGATGGATACCAACGATGTCCTCAAGATGGTGGCTTATTTTGCTGCAGGTAGGGCGAGTCGCGAAATGGCGGTGAAAAAGGGGTCCACTGTTCCAAAGCCTCCAAAATAGACCGTCCAGTAAAATTTGTGTTTGTCCTAAGGGCAAACACAAAACAACATGGAAGGAACCAAGAGCTGCTCGAGATGTAAACACTACCTTTCCCCGGACAACTTTAGGATCATGGGGAATGGTCAAACAAAAATGTGCATCAAATGCCTCGATGCTAGCAAGGCGTTGCGGGAACGTAGCAAATGCCCCCATGAAAAACAAAGAACCAAATGCCCTATATGCGATCGCCCTGGTTATCTACATAATCTAATTCTAACGAGAATACATCATGCCCTAAATTATGATACAGAGATTGCCTCTACAGAATATCTGGGATGTGATATTATAACATTCATGAAACACATCCGGGCCCAATTTGAAGGCGGTATAAATTGGGGAAACCGAAGGCAGTGGGAGTTTGATCACAAGGTGCCACTAAAGTATAGGGAGAACGGGGTATACCCTAGCGAAGAGGTGCAAATTGCAAGACTCCACTACACCAACATGCAGCCCATGTGGGTTTCAGATAACCAAACGAAAGGTCATCGATATATCTCCGAGTAGAATGTAGTCTGGCGCGGTTGATCAAACACACTTGCTATAAATGATCGATCCAATCAGAATGGATAGAGAAATTAGAAAGGTCCAACAAGATAAAAATTACCTGCGCCTATACACCCTATTCACATACGACATTGAATCCTCGGTACATTGAACTTTTAAAAACACCGATCAAGATAACCTTCTTCCACCCCGGACCCTGCCCTGTCTCGCAAGAAAAGGCGCGCCTCGTCGATCGATATCGCAAAGTACTGCGGTACCTAGAGGGTAAAATAGTGTTTGATCCTAACCCCCTCGTATACAAGACCACATACTACCCCGTCTGTACGGGGTCCCTTGTCAACAACCACAGCGGCGCGTGGATCTGTGTTGATTGCCTTTCCACCATACCGAAAATACATAATAAGAAATGGTGCTAACAATAAAATGATGCTAGATGTTATTAAAAGCCCCCATACGGCAATCTTCACGGGGCCTACAAGTTGTGGAAAAACACAACGTGCTTTGGGACTTCTTGAAAATGAATATAAAAAACACTACTACAACATAGTCATTTTGTGCCCTACTATACGATGGAATACCACCTACCTTAATAGAGCCTCGCTCTGGAGGGAGGAATATGTGTTCCTGATAGACCCCAAGGATCAACATTTTGAATGGAAAAAATTGTCCTTGTTGCTGGCGGGTGAAGAGAGTTTGTTTGTCGTCGACGACTGTATAGCTGATGAAAGTCTCGATAAGCGTCGACAATCCCTACTTGAATTGGCTATTTCAGGTAGGCATCGCAAGCATAGTTTATGGCTCCTAACGCAGTCGTACACTGCCTTGCCCAAAAATTTGAGGAGACAGAAAAAAGCCCTGTTTTTATGGTATCCAAGCGAAAGATCGGACATGAAAATGCTGGATAACGAGACGAACATGATATCCGATTGGGAGGGGATCAAAGCTGAGTTGAAAAAATCCGAACATGCATGCCTATACGTAAGGCTGAAGCACCCCAGGACCTGGAAGATTCTCGAGTGAAAGCCTCCGCCGAACATTGCTATATTAGAAAATGTCGTCGCAACTTATGTTTAATGCAGGAGCAATCAAGACAGGGTCCAATAATCAAAATCAACCTATGTTCAAACGTGCCGATATTGGTAGGTTTTTAGGGATCGTTGATATTCGTCACATGTTTGCTGATATAAAGACCACGCCACGCGCTAACCTTATTGGGGGAGGGGGTCTCAACCCACCACTAAGGGATAACCAAAATAGCCATGATGTATTTGTGACATTAGACGTCGCGTTGGAGATTACGCGTCGTTCTAGGAAACCCAAGGCTGTAGGGCTGAATAAATGGCTTGCTCGGGCAGGTGTTAAAAAATTACAAGATGAACTTGAGAAGCAGTGTCAAGCCCTCGAGTATAGGGATATTGCCGTCCCCATTCTCGAGGGTGACTTAGAGGACAGGGATAATCAGCTCATGGTGCTGGGGGACGAGCTTGAGGAGCTCCAGGACCAAGTAGGAACATTACAGCAACGTGCCGTGCCTTACCTTGAAGACCCTTAAAAGGATAACGGCATGGTGGTTATCCAGAAGAACAACAACGACCCCTTTCCATACCTCGCTATCTGTGGCGAGCAGGGGTATGTGGCACAAAAAATACGGAACAAGCTTGTTGACTATCCCAGCGGTGAGATTGTCGTACTGTCAGAGACCCCGAATTCTATTGTACACTACAACTGGCTCAGGGAGCGTGGTTGTATTGAAGTCAACCCAGAGCGTGTGAGACATTTCAGGCTTGGTGAAAACTACACACATGAACGTCTCCTAGAGCTCGTGGAATGAGTGCTTATTTTTTATGGTCCTGATAAGCCACAAAAAATATCTAATTTACCACTGTTTAACACCCTCTGGAGGTACCTGAACATCTTCAGGTATAAGCATGAGTTCTTCTGACACGAAGCTACGATCAGGCCCATCTTTCAAAAATACAGCACGCGACTACCTGCTACAATACGATCCAACCTATACATTTTACTACTCCAAACGGCGTCGGTTGCGCGTCTTTTCGAGTCACCATGCTCCTCCCCTGGTTGTAGTAGATAGAGGTACATCCCATCCTCAGGTTAGGGCTTTTCCTCGGGTTGTTGACTTTTCGCAAGTGGTACCTCATCCAGTTTGATCGCCCTAGAGGGCTTCATATTAATCATGGCAGTCTTGGTATTGTTGAGACTTTTTACGATAGTGTACAAGTGTTTCACCCATGTACTACTAGTCTCTGAGGAGACCAGCTCCTGTGCATCCTGAGGCTTGAAGAGTCTTTCAGCAAGTACCTTGTTGTAGCTCTCTACAAAAGCCGTAAATGTATGGTGGTACTTAGTGGTGGCTCTCTTAATTTCCACCCCCTTGTCCTGTAGCAATTTAGCTACATTTGACTTGAATTCAGAACCATTGTCACATTGAAAAATCTTGGGGTATCGTAAAGGTCCCGCTTTATAAATGTCCTTGATCATGTCCGCGACCTCACTTGCTTTTTTGGTACGCAGAGGTCTCGCTACCTTATACCTCGAAGCCATGTCGACCCCTGTCAATATGTACTTGTAGGTGCTACCATATAACCTATCGTGGGGCATATATAACAGATCAAATTGATGCATCTCGTTGGGCGTTGTAATAGTGAAGTGGGGATAATCAATCTTTTTCGGCCCCTTGATGTGTTGTAGCCAGAGCAGTTGACGAGAAAGCCAGTGGGTGACTAGCTTTTTGGATAGACTGCTCTCCTTCGCGAGCAATCGGATAGCTTTGCGTCCAGTCCAGAGATGTTCTGGTGTATAGTAAATTTTACTGAATTTTTCCTCCTCCTCCTCAGTAACGATATGTGATGCTTTTGACATGTCTTTATTACATGTCAAAACGACGTTTACAGATACTTGTATGCTACAAATCCTAGAATGCTCAATGATCCAATGATAAAGGTAAATTCCCCATCTTGTTGTTTCTTGGAGGGTGTGTAATAATCAGACAGTTTAGGTACCTTATCGTTCGATGCGATGTAGTACTTGTACATATCATCCTCCAGCTCCCGAAGGCTCTTGCCGGCCTTTATTTGCAATTCCCGTTGTTTGTTGAACCAGTCTATTTTTGCTTGTCTGTCCCGGACCCATTGGGCTTGCTCATTTTGCAATTTTTCCATTGCCTCGTCATGCCTCCTGCGCTCCGCCTCGCCGTGTCCTGAAAGCTTATTGAAGAGGAAGTTTGTACCACTGAAGGCCAATGCGTTAATCGCAGCACCTGCAACAAGAACAGCAATAGCTGCCATTTATTTTTAGTACTCAACGCTGTGAAACCTACCATCCATGATATTCAGCTGAGTGTCTTGGAGGAGGTACACATAGCATCGAATATCACCGGTTCCGTCAGCTTTTTTTGTCATATGGAGGGTTATCCCATCTGATAATCTCTGTAAGGGCCTCCCAGACCCATGTAGGCTGTGGTCCGGGCTTGATCGAAAGTCGATAAACAGGGCGTAGCGCTCATTAAAAAATTGCCCAATCGTGACCTCCGAAGAGGTTCACGGCTCCCTCAAAATGATCCTTACCGAGCATGGCATGTGAATAGAGCTCATTAGGCTCACCCTCCACAGTGATAGATATTTTATCGATCTTGGGGTTGTAAAACACCTCGTTGGCACCTGAATAAGCTTTCACTTTTGCAGGGTCCATAAACAACAACAGGACGCCCTTAAGACTCTTGGCAGGGGTATCGATCTGGCGGTTATAACTGGTATCTGCCTTTTTAAGGGTCACCACCTTGCTCCTGAGTATCCTTTCATAGGGTAGTGCAAGACGGCTATAACGTGACATCATAGCACTCGCCAGACCCTCGTGGTTGACCTTGTCGTACTCTAGGGAAATGTTTGTTATCTTGTACGCGGCATCAGCTGCCTTGGCTGCCGTGCTTCCCGAGGCTGCCGTACCTCCATCTTTGATAACGTCGCCGTACGACGCGAAATGCAGGACAAACTGCAGCCTGTCATACAGCCCAAACTGGTAAAACGGTAAGTCTCTCGTCAATTCAAACATCTTGCCAAGGGGTATACAAAAGGTGTTACCATATGCTGCAACAATGGCCTTCTCTTCGTCGGTACCCACATGTTCAGTAGCCTTTACCTGCAGGGCGCGAATTGTACCATCATTAGGATTAATACCCTCTAAAATTAGGGTATTGTCCCTTTCAAATCGCTGATATTCTGTACCTCGTTGCCATTCAAGGTGATACGTAAATCTCGCACTAGACTTTTCCCTATGTTGCTGACTAGGGTACGCTTCGTGTTGGTCCCTGTAAGGACCAGGTCAAACAGTAGCCTGATGCTCCCAGGAAAGATGACATCGTTCTGCCCTATGTTTGGGATGTCAACATAGAGGTCCTCATTCTGGTTAATTGTGGAAGGTATGTGACTCACCTTGACGCGCTGCCGCCTTCCTTTGATAGCCAGCATCGTTTTAACCTCTGCATATGGATCCAATGTAGTTCCAAAAATCATTTATTATGGAGGGATATTTTTTTAAAATAAAATGGCAACTAACCGTGGATATGACCATGATAATGAGGAGGAGGAGGAGGATAATGGTGGGACAGATGAACAACATGAAGATACTACGCAGACGCTTCCATCAACGCCAGGGGCTTCAACGTCAGAAGGACAACGGCAGGGAGAACAGCAGAGTGAGAAGACACCCGAATTGCAACTTTTAGAATCGAAGGTTAATGGCCTTTACGCGCATCTTAGGGAGGAGCTGGGGCCGCCTAATGCGGAACAGTACGATATGTTTAGGTTGGAAAATGGAAATCAACTTATTGTTAAAGAACTAGTGCAAGGGAAAATAACCTTACCAGAAAAAGTGATTACTAATCAAAATGGTCTATTAAAAACTGTTGGTCGGATACGATTTAAATTAGGTAAAGAGCGTATGATAGCCATAGGTTTTACCGACTATACTACGCCCAACAAAGGTGGTAAATTCAGGGCCCAGAAACTCCTGCATAGGATCGTCCATATTGAGAAGGAGGTTGAGGAGAAGGGTGATGATATGGAGATGTTACCCTTGATCGAGAATGTTATAGACGAGACGGAAAGTATTTTTGAAGATACTTCGGTTGGTGGGCCCGATGAAGGCATCACCGAACGTGAAAGAAGGGGGCTTAACCTCGAGCTTCAAACCATGCGGGGTCAATTGAAAAACTTGAAAAGCAGGATAATGGTATATGATAGTGAGATTGGCAAGGCGGAGGGCAAGTTGAAAGAACTCAGGAAGCAGAAGGCCGGGAAGACGGAGGACAATGAAATAAGACGTACCTTAAGGATGAAATACAAAAGGTGAAGGACAATATTAAAGACCTGGAGGATCAAAAAAAGGCCACACAGAAAGCATACGGCCTACTATCCTCTGACATATACCCCCAGCTGAAGGTCATTAAGGAAACCCTGATGAAGATCGCCGGAGATGACACGTCCTACTGGAAAAGCTTAAAATCTTGTTCAGGGAGCAGGGCCTGACTATAGCAAGTATCGTGTCGGCTGTTGGTCTACTGATTTCCACCATTGTACTCGCAGTTACAGGAGGAAGTGCCGCAACAGGTGCGGGAGGAAGTGCCGCGGCGGGTGCAGGAAAAGGGTTTGTAGAGAAGCAGCTGAGAAGATTGGGGAAATTCCTAAAATACCTAACAGGTAAGGCAGGTGCTGCATTGCCCGGTATTATTGGTACGGTTGTCTCGTTCTTTTTTAGGGTGGCGGCAACCATTGTCGAATACGCAGCCAAGCACTTGTACATGGCAATCCCGGTTGCCGTTGGGTTTGTTGTGGTCTACGTTGGGAAAAGGAAAAAAGCCTAATGACCTATTTTTTCAGTCATATGTACGCAATGATAAGCCCTACCCTTGTTGTGATCCATGCTGCTTTGATATCCTCATGTTGTTGTGGGGCTTCCCTGTGTTCAGGCGCAGTATGTATAGGAGGTATAGTATGTCTAGGGGGTGTAGTATGTATAGGAGGTGTAGTATGCCTAGGGGGTATAGTATGCTTAGGAGGTATAGTGTGTTTAGGGGGCATAGTATGTCTAGGATGTGGTTTGATAGTATGCTTAGGTGGTGTAGTATGTCTAGGGTGTGTAGTATGTCTAGGGGGCATGGCATGCTTGGCATGCTTGATGCCCCGCTCCGTAGGCTTCACACTATTAACATCAACCTCTACCCCAACATTTACATTGGCAGGTGCGATCAAAATGTTGTTGTTATAACCCTGAATTTTTCCAATCCGCAGGTTCATATCAGAAGGTAGCATGTACACGCTAGGCATCACGGCAAAATTCACCGGTGTTCGGGCATATTGGAGCACCTTCTGAAATTGACTTATGTCATGCCCTACATTTTCCTGCCGTTGCACCATACTTTCAAATGTTTGCATCAAAATCTGCCTGGCCGTATAGTTGTCCGCACCAGAACCGAGTAGGGATGCCTTGGCCCCCGCCTGCGAGCCAAGTAACAAGACCACATAGACTCGAATACTTTCACTTAGCTTGGTAAGGCCTTCCGACGTTAGGCCTTGACTTGTTGGTAGAATGAATTTTGCAAAATCCCCGTCAACCTGAGGCCACCATGAACCGTTGGTGAGTGAGGCACCTATTGATTTGAATTTGTACAGACCGTTATCTTCCGCACCATACTCACGACACACTTGCGCATACCCAGAGGTTGAGTAGGGGTTTTTGTACTGGGAAAAACCATCGTTATAAGGCATGGGTACCTTCATTCTTTCCAGGATACGACGCATGTGGTAGTATACATGAAATTTGAAGATTGCGTTGACGAGTCGCACGGAGCCCGTGATGTGCTTGGCGGAGATGCCTAATGCAGTACTTGCGCAATGGGTGGCAAAGTTAACCTGAATGTTCCAGTAGTCCAAGGCTTGTCCCTTCCATCCCTCAATGACAGGGTCATTGAGATAGGTTGTTGGGATCTTGATAGGGTATTTGCTAAACTCGGGGAATACCACAGAAATGTGTGATTCCGTAGACACATACAGGTCCTGGTGTTCTAGGTTTGTTACACCAAGGGGCCATTCTCCCCTGTTTGACCTGTACCTTGCGTTGGGGTTGTACGAATACATGTTCATTCCTTTCTTCTAACAACAAAGGAATGAAGCAATTGTATATTACCGATTTTACAAAGCCCATACTGTTTGAGGATTATCTGGGGCAGGATACGAGAATTGCCTTAAAATCGATAAGTATCAGGCCTGTATGGTTGAACCTTTACAGCGACAATGAATTTGTCATTCGTAGGACAGGGCCTGATCAGACAGAGACAAGAATTGAAATTATGAACGGTCTGTACAGGATCGAGGATCTGGCAACTATCGTCAATAGTCAGGCAGGGGACAAGATTAAGCTGTTTGTCCTGAAAAAAGGACTCTGTAGGCTCCGTGTCAGTGATGGGTACACGGTGGTTATTCATTGGCAGCTCCAAGAGCTCTTCGGTCTATCTTACGATCCTTGTTTGTCCCCAGTTGGATGAGGACGACTGCCTGCTAGATGGTAAAAAGTCTAAAATTCTCGCTTTGCTTCCCACCAAGGAGCTAAACGATTGGGGGATATGCTGACTTGGAGTTTTGACACTCCGATATACCTTCCTTTAAAAGGGTCCACAGATCGCCTCGAGTTTATGCTGACAGACGAATTTCATCATGACAAAAATGTTTCGTTCACTGGAATAACGATGCATTTGCTTATAGAATAAACGATGAACGATAAAACCTATCTATATCCGATTTTCCCAAGTGCGCCTGTGGAAAGCGCGGACATGCAGGATAAAAGTCAAAAATTAAGACTTGACAAGATTGACGAGATTGAAAAGTATCTGCGAAGTGAGATTAAAGAGCGGGACAGGCTCGCAAGAAATTTCAAAATGCACGGGACCTGGGTACGCTACTGTGACCACGGACTGCTGGGTATTACTATAGTAACGTCGGGCGTTGGGATTGGTGCCTTGGCCTCAGGTCTTGGTGTTCCGGTCTGTATTGCCATGGGTGGGATTACGATTGCCGTAGGAGTTGGACAGGCAGGTCTACGGAATGCTGGAAAATGGCTTGGTGTGAAATCCAAAAAGCATGAGAATATAAGACTATTGGCGGAGTCTAAATTGAACTCCATTGTTGATCTCATCTCAAAAGCAGTAGAAAATGGGGTGATTAGCGACTATGAGTTTAGTCTGATCATGCAAGAGAAGCAGAATATATGCTATTAAAAGAACAGATGAGACAACGCTTCAAACGTATTGGCGACGCCATCAACGAACGAGAGCGTGCCCAGTTAGTTGCGAAAGGTCGGGAGGAAAGCAGAAACGACGTTTTAAAAAAACTTCAGTCTGTACAGTATGCCAGCGGTATCTAGATTCTCCACCTGTTTACAAGCCCTAATTTTGTTTGTTTTATAGGTCTCGTGAGGCCTATAAAACATTGGTTTTTCTATTCATCGCCCAGCAACCATTCAACTTTAAAGTCCTTGTACCTACATTCTATAACTTGCACCTGTGGATAGTAGCTTTTACCCTGCATATACACGGATGATAGTGCTAGGATGGCACTGACTTGGCAGGGTACATCATAGGGTACTCCCATACCATGAAATTTAGTTATCACGTCCTTGTAGTATTTGAGCTTGGCGCTAATATAGCGCTCCTTTTTCACCGGCTCCGTCGTCAATTTTTGAGATATCAACTCTTCAATCTTGTTCCAAATTTGACGATATTTTTCGACCCAGTCAGGGTACTCTTCAAAATCAAGACTTATCGCTGGCACAGCACTGGCATTGTACCGCATGACTCCATTCGGGGACAAGATTTTAGGTGTCTTTACTCTCAGGGCAACTATGAGGTCCCGTGTATGATATACTACGATATACCGTTGATCATTGCCTTTGTTGGAAGGAATGGGGTCTGACAGTGTCAGATGGTCCAAATTGATATCATTGATGCCAGTAAAAGTAGTCGCAAAGTTGTAGAAGCTACGGGGTTTCACAATTTCATTCTCAAATTTCAGCATCCTTTATTGAATTTAAAGCAAGGCCCGAGGATTGCATACACAACTACCCCCGTTATAGGTGATATATTCCTGGTAGCAGTACCAGCACAGCATCCTAACCTCTACCATGAGCCTTCGTCCACAGCTACACCTGTCATACTCATCAAGTATACATTCATAGTCCTTACATTGTTCTTCCATTTATCTTATAGCCTGTGAGGGCTATAAGATAACCTGATAATATGATATCTATTCCAGGGCATCAATACGATCCTCTAAATACTTAATAGATTGCTCATTCTCCATCTCCTTTGACGATTCTTGTACTAAGGCCAACGCCATAAGTGGTAGGGAGATACCAACTCCGGTCATAAAAATCATGACTACTACAGTTTCAAATACTACAAATCTTGATCGGTTGTTACACATTTATTATAGTATTCATTTTAGTTTATCTTACAACAGGGCTGTAAGATAACCTAAGTTCAAATCAATGCCAGGAATTCCTTTTGCGTCAAGTCACCCCCAAATCTTCCGACGAGTCTCCAGTCTGGGGCAGGCCTTCCTTTATAGCGCCTTTTCAACAGCCACATCGACATTTCGTAAGCACTATCATACACCTTTCGCTCCTCCACGTAAGCCAAGCAGCACGCATTGCCACAAAAGTAGCCCTCGTACACGTACCCGCCACCATCACCCATATGAGCAGCTAGATTTTCCTTGATATGAAAAAAGCCAGATTTCATTGTATGTTTTGTACTCACTTGTGGAGGATTATATCTCATAGGGCACCTGACGTCTATTTTGTCGCACAGTTCTACAGAACACCAGTAACAGAGTACCATTTTATTATACATATTCCAACAAGGTCCGAAGATTGCCAAGTAAATTTGGAATTTCCCTTACTCAACAGTTTATCAAATCTTACTGCGCATGCGTTGATTTTTGATGATTATTAGTGCGCTAGAAACTATTTTTACTCATTTACAGCATTCTTTAATATACATCAATAAACATAGCATTATAAAGACTTTACCTTGATATGCATGACTAAGCATAGCATTATAGGGACTTTACCTTGATATGCATGGATAAACACAGCATAATAGAGACTTTAACTTGATATGCATGACTAAGCACAGCATGATAGGGACTTGTACTGGATGTGTGTGCGCCTAAGAACTTGTGATGATGTGCGTGCGCGTGAGCGTGTGCGCGCCTGTGCCAGAGCATACAATATACTATCTCTGGCCTTGTTGACGTCAGCAACAATTAGCACGTTTTGACAAGTGAACTTTGACAATTTCAAGATGTGTGAATCTGATATAGAATGAGCCTACGCAATTACTTGTGGTGGCGAACTTCGAAATTCCTTGTCTTGTCCCAACATATTGTGACACCGATTGTCTGAGAAGATCCATTTTGTCCAATATTGACCGATTCCGGGCATAAAAACCTATGGAAACCACGAAGAACGATGAAAAACGCAAATATCCACGTTCTCAGATCTGAGAAGATTCATTTCGTCCAATATTAACCGATTCCGGGCATAGGAACCTATGGAAACCACAAAAAACCGAAGAAAAACGCGAAAATCCACTCTCTCAGACAATCGTGGACACAAATATTGGGACTAAGGCAGTTTTTTACT
The DNA here is from genome assembly GCA_030067915.1 of Hydractinia echinata. Lineage (NCBI taxonomy): Eukaryota > Metazoa > Cnidaria > Hydrozoa > Anthoathecata > Hydractiniidae > Hydractinia > Hydractinia echinata. The sequence continues at coordinate 24,322 of JASGCC010002931.1, forward strand.
CGTTATCCAAATATGGACAAAACAGTCAAATAGTCAATGCTCTGCAGCCGGCAGGCTGCAAAGTCGCTACTTTTGCACACAAGTAGGCCAGGCAGAGAGCGTTGAAAAATTGCTAGTTATATTATTTAGCACGCCTGCACACCGAAATAATTCACGTCGGGCACTACGAAGGCCCCGAAATTTGTGATTAATGGCCTTGCTGACGTCAGCAACAATTAGCACAATTTGATAAGTGAAATTTGACAAGTTCAGGATTTGTGAATCTGATGTAAAATGAGCCTACGCAATTACTTGTGGTGGCGAACTTCTAAATTCGCTGTCTTGTCCCAACATATTGTGTCCTAAGTCCACTCTGAACATTGACAAGTGAACTTTGTCAAGTTGAAGATGTGTGAATCTAATATAGAATGAGCCTGCGCAATTACTTGTGGTGGCAAACATAGAAATTCGTTGTCTTGTCCCAACATCAACGATTGTCTGAGAAGATTCATTTTGTCCAATATCGACCGATTCCGGGCATAAGAACCTATGGAAACCACAAAAAAAGAAGAAAAACGCAAAAATCCACTTTCTCAGACAATCGTGGACACAAATATTGGGACTAAGGCAGTTTTTTACTCATTATCCAAATATGAACAAAACAGTCAAATAGTCAATGCTCTGAAGCCGGCAGGCTGCAATGTCGCTACATTTGCTCACAAGTAGGCCAGGCAGAGAGCGTTGAAAATTTGCCTGTCACATTATTTAGCACGCCCACACACCGAAATAATTCACGTCGGGGACTTCGAAGGCCCCCGAAATTCGTGATTAATAGCCTTGCTGACGTGAGAAACAATTAGCACATTTTGACAAGTGAAATTTGAAAAGTTCAGAATTTGTGAATCTAATATAGAATGAGCCTACGCAATTACTTGTGGTGGCGAACTTCAAAATTCTTTGTCTTGTCCCAACATATTGTGTCCTAAGTCCACTCTGAACATTGACAAGTGAACTTTGACAAGTTGAAGATGTGTAAATCTAATATAGAATGAGCCTACGCAATTACTTGTGGTGGCGAACTTCGAAATTCGTTGTCTTATCCCAACATATTGTGACAAAGATTGTCTGAGAAGTTTCATTTTGTCCAATATTGACCAATTCCGGGCACAAGAACCTATGGAAACCACAAAAAAAGGAAGAAAATCGCGAAAATCCACTATTTCAGACATCGTGGACACAAATATTGGGACTAAGGCAGTTTTTTACTCATTATCCAAATATAGAAAAAACAGTCAAATAGTCAATGCTCTGCAAGCCGGCAAGCTGCAAATTCGCTACTTTTGCACACAAGTAGGCCAGGCAGAGAGCGTAGAAAATTTGCTAGTCACATTATTTAGCACGCCCGCACACCGAAATAATTCACGTCGGGGACTACGAAGGCGCCGAAATTCGTGATTAATGGCCTTGCTGACGTGAGCAACAATTAGCACATTTTGACAAGTGAAATTTCACAAGTTCAAGATTTGTGAATCTAATATAGAATGAGCCTACGCAATTACTTGTGGTGGCAAACTTCAAAAATTCGTTGTGTTGTCCCAACATATTGTGTCCTAAGTCCACTCTGAACATTGACAAGTGAACTTTCACAAATTGAAGATGTATGAATCTAATATAGAATGAGCCTGCGCAATTACTTGTAGTGGGCGAACTTAGAAATTCGTTGTCTTGTCCCAACATATTGTGACCACGATTGTCTGAGAAGATTCA
>JASGCC010002932.1:0-26063 GCA_030067915.1 Hydractinia echinata
TACCCCGTATAGTCGAATGTATACAAAGAAAGTAAGCAGGGAGTAAACTCATTTCCCGAACAGATTTTTAAAATTATTTTTTCACCACTAAACCCATGAGACTTGTAGTTTTCAAAAATATTTTCAATTTTTGATGAGACCGAATGAAAGCAGTTTAATCGCCGGCAACCGAACCCGCGATTTCCCGTAAATCCGCGGCCCTATAGTCGAATGTATACAAAGAAAGTAAGCAGGGAGTAAACTCATTTCCCGAAACGATTTTTAAAATTATTTTTTTCACCACTAAAACCCATGAGACTTGTAGTTTTCAAAAATATTTTCATTTTTGATGAGACGCCGAATGAAAGCAGTTTAATCGCCGGCAACCGAAAACCCGCGATTTCCCGTAAATCCCGGACTCGGTCCGTATAGTCGAATGTATACAAAGAAAGTAAGCAGGGAGTAAACTCATTTCCCGAACGATTTTTAAAATTATTTTTTCACCACTAAAACCCATGAGACTTGTAGTTTTCAAAAATATTTTCATTTTTGATGAGACGCCGAATGAAAGCAGTTTAATCGCCGGCAACCGAAAACCCGCGATTTCCCGTAAATCCCGTATAGTCGAATGTATACAAAGAAAGTAAGCAGGGAGTAAACTCATTCCCGAACGATTTTTAAAATTATTTTTTCACCACTAAAACCCATGAGACTTGTAGTTTTCAAAAATATTTTCATTTTTGATGAGACGCCGAATGAAAGCAGTTTAATCGCCGGCAACCGAAAACCCGCGATTTCCCGTAAATCCCGGACTCGGCCCGTATAGTCGAATGTATACAAAGAAAGTAAGCAGGGAGTAAACTCATTTCCCGAACGATTTTTAAAATTATTTTTTCACCACTAAAACCCATGAGACTTGTAGTTTTAAAAATATTTTCATTTTTGATGAGACGCCGAATGAAAGCAGTTTAATCGCCGGCAACCGAAAACCCGCGATTTCCCGTAAATCCCGGACTCGCCGTATAGTCGAATGTATACAAAGAAAGTACAGGGAGTAAACTCATTTCCCGAACGATTTTTAAAATTAATTTTTTCACCACTAAAACCCATGAGACTTGTAGTTTTCAAAAATATTTTCATTTTGATGAGACGCCGAATGAAAGCAGTTTAATCGCCGGCAACCGAAACCCGCGATTTCCCGTAAATCCCGGACTCGGCCGTATAGTCGAATGTATACAAAGAAAGTAAGCAGGGAGTAAACTCATTTCCGAACGATTTTTAAAATTATTTTTTCACCACTAAAACCCATGAGACTTGTAGTTTTCAAAAATATTTTCATTTTTGATGAGACGCCGAATGAAAGCAGTTTAATCGCCGGCAACCGAAACCCGCGATTTCCCGTAAATCCCGTATAGTCGAATGTATACAAAGAAAGTAAGCAGGGAGTAAACTCATTTCCCGAACGATTTTTAAAATTATTTTTTCACCACTAAAACCCATGAGACTTGTAGTTTTCAAAAATATTTTCATTTTGATGAGACGCCGAATGAAAGCAGTTTAATCGCCGAACCGAAAACCCGCGATTTCCCGTAAATCCCGATCGCCGTATAGTCGAATGTATACAAAGAAAGTAAGCAGGGAGTAAACTCATTTCCCGAACGATTTTTAAAATTATTTTTTCACCACTAAAACCCATGAGACTTGTAGTTTTCAAAAATATTTTCATTTTTGATGAGACGCCGAATGAAAGCAGTTTAATCGCCGGAACCGAAAACCCGCGATTTCCCGTAAATCCCGGACTCGGCCGTATAGTCGAATGTATACAAAGAAAGTAAGCAGGGAGTAAACTCATTTCCCGAACGATTTTTAAAATTATTTTTTCACCACTAAAACCCATGAGACTTGTAGTTTTCAAAATATTTTCATTTTTGATGAGACGCCGAATGAAAGCAGTTTAATCGCCGGCAACCGAAAACCCGCGATTTCCCGTAAATCCGGACTCGGCCCGTATAGTCGAATGTATACAAAGAAAGTAAGCAGGGAGTAAACTCATTTCCCGAACGATTTTTAAAATTATTTTTTCACCACTAAAACCCATGAGACTTGTAGTTTTCAAAAATATTTTCATTTTTGATGAGACGCCGAATGAAAGCAGTTTAATCGCCGGCAACCGAAAACCCGCGATTTCCCGTAAATCCCGGACTCGCCCGTATAGTCGAATGTATACAAAGAAAGTAAGCAGGGAGTAAACTCATTTCCCGAACGATTTTTAAAATTATTTTTTCACCACTAAAACCCATGAGACTTGTAGTTTTCAAAAATATTTTCATTTTTGATGAGACGCCGAATGAAAGCAGTTTAATCGCCGGCAACCGAAAACCCGCGATTTCCCGTAAATCCCGTATAGTCGAATGTATACAAAGAAAGTAAGCAGGGAGTAAACTCATTTCCCGAACGATTTTTAAAATTATTTTTTCACCACTAAAACCATGAGACTTGTAGTTTTCAAAAATATTTTCATTTTTGATGAGACGCCGAATGAAAGCAGTTTAATCGCCGGCAACCGAAAACCCGCGATTTCCCGTAAATCCCGGATCGGCCGTATAGTCGAATGTATACAAAGAAAGTAAGCAGGGAGTAAACTCATTTCCCGAACGATTTTTAAAATTATTTTTTCACCACTAAAACCCATGAGACTTGTAGTTTTCAAAAATATTTTCATTTTTGATGAGACGCCGAATGAAAGCAGTTTAATCGCCGGCAACCGAAAACCCGCGATTTCCCGTAAATCCGGACTCGGCCGTATAGTCGAATGTATACAAAGAAAGTAAGCAGGGAGTAAACTCATTTCCCGAACGATTTTTAAAATTATTTTTTCACCACTAAAACCCATGAGACTTGTAGTTTTCAAAAATATTTTTTTTTTGATGAGACGCCGAATGAAAGCAGTTTAATCGCCGGCAACCGAAAACCCGCGATTTCCCGTAAATCCGGACTCGGCCCGTATAGTCGAATGTATACAAAGAAAGTAAGCAGGGAGTAAACTCATTTCCCGAACGATTTTTAAAATTATTTTTTCACCACTAAAACCCATGAGACTTGTAGTTTTCAAAAATATTTTCATTTTTGATGAGACGCCGAATGAAAGCAGTTTAATCGCCGGCAACCGAAAACCCGCGATTTCCCGTAAATCCCGTATAGTCGAATGTATACAAAGAAAGTAAGCAGGGAGTAAACTCATTTCCCGAACGATTTTTAAAATTATTTTTTCACCACTAAAACCCATGAGACTTGTAGTTTTCAAAAATATTTTCATTTTGATGAGACGCCGAATGAAAGCAGTTTAATCGCCGGCAACCGAAAACCCGCGATTTCCCGTAAATCCCGTCGGCCCGTATAGTCGAATGTATACAAAGAAAGTAAGCAGGGAGTAAACTCATTTCCCGAACGATTTTTAAAATTATTTTTTCACCACTAAAACCCATGAGACTTGTAGTTTTCAAAAATATTTTCATTTTTGATGAGACGCCGAATGAAAGCAGTTTAATCGCCGGCAACCGAAAACCCGCGATTTCCCGTAAATCCCGGATCGGCCCGTATAGTCGAATGTATACAAAGAAAGTAAGCAGGGAGTAAACTCATTTCCCGAACGATTTTTAAAATTATTTTTTCACCACTAAAACCCATGAGACTTGTAGTTTTCAAAAATATTTTCATTTTTGATGAGACGCCGAATGAAAGCAGTTTAATCGCCGGCAACCGAAAACCCGCGATTTCCCGTAAATCCCGTATAGTCGAATGTATACAAAGAAAGTAAGCAGGGAGTAAACTCATTTCCCGAACGATTTTTAAAATTATTTTTTCACCACTAAAACCCATGAGACTTGTAGTTTTCAAAAATATTTTCATTTTTGATGAGACGCCGAATGAAAGCAGTTTAATCGCCGGCAACCGAAAACCCGCGATTTCCCGTAAATCCCGATCGGCCCGTATAGTCGAATGTATACAAAGAAAGTAAGCAGGGAGTAAACTCATTTCCCGAACGATTTTTAAAATTATTTTTTCACCACTAAAACCCATGAGACTTGTAGTTTTCAAAAATATTTTCATTTTTGATGAGACGCCGAATGAAAGCAGTTTAATCGCCGGCAACCGAAAACCCGCGATTTCCCGTAAATCCGGATCGGCCCGTATAGTCGAATGTATACAAAGAAAGTAAGCAGGGAGTAAACTCATTTCCCGAACGATTTTTAAAATTATTTTTTCACCACTAAAACCCATGAGACTTGTAGTTTTCAAAAATATTTTCATTTTTGATGAGACGCCGAATGAAAGCAGTTTAATCGCCGGCAACCGAAAACCCGCGATTTCCCGTAAATCCCGGACTCGGCCCGTATAGTCGAATGTATACAAAGAAAGTAAGCAGGGAGTAAACTCATTTCCCGAACGATTTTTAAAATTATTTTTTCACCACTAAAACCCATGAGACTTGTAGTTTTCAAAAATATTTTCATTTTTGATGAGACGCCGAATGAAAGCAGTTTAATCGCCGGCAACCGAAAACCCGCGATTTCCCGTAAATCCCGGATCGGCCCGTATAGTCGAATGTATACAAAGAAAGTAAGCAGGGAGTAAACTCATTTCCCGAACGATTTTTAAAATTATTTTTTCACCACTAAAACCCATGAGACTTGTAGTTTTCAAAAATATTTTCATTTTTGATGAGACGCCGAATGAAAGCAGTTTAATCGCCGGCAACCGAAAACCCGCGATTTCCCGTAAATCCCGGACTCGGCCCGTATAGTCGAATGTATACAAAGAAAGTAAGCAGGGAGTAAACTCATTTCCCGAACGATTTTTAAAATTATTTTTTCACCACTAAAACCCATGAGACTTGTAGTTTTCAAAAATATTTTCATTTTTGATGAGACGCCGAATGAAAGCAGTTTAATCGCCGGCAACCGAAAACCCGCGATTTCCCGTAAATCCGGACTCGGCCCGTATAGTCGAATGTATACAAAGAAAGTAAGCAGGGAGTAAACTCATTTCCCGAACGATTTTTAAAATTATTTTTTCACCACTAAAACCCATGAGACTTGTAGTTTTCAAAAATATTTTCATTTTTGATGAGACGCCGAATGAAAGCAGTTTAATCGCCGGCAACCGAAAACCCGCGATTTCCCGTAAATCCCGTATAGTCGAATGTATACAAAGAAAGTAAGCAGGGAGTAAACTCATTTCCCGAACGATTTTTAAAATTATTTTTTCACCACTAAAACCCATGAGACTTGTAGTTTTCAAAAATATTTTCATTTTTGATGAGACGCCGAATGAAAGCAGTTTAATCGCCGGCAACCGAAAACCCGCGATTTCCCGTAAATCCCGGATCGGCCCGTATAGTCGAATGTATACAAAGAAAGTAAGCAGGGAGTAAACTCATTTCCCGAACGATTTTTAAAATTATTTTTTCACCACTAAAACCCATGAGACTTGTAGTTTTCAAAAATTTTTCATTTTTGATGAGACGCCGAATGAAAGCAGTTTAATCGCCGGCAACCGAAAACCCGCGATTTCCCGTAAATCCGGTCGGCCCGTATAGTCGAATGTATACAAAGAAAGTAAGCAGGGAGTAAACTCATTTCCCGAACGATTTTTAAAATTATTTTTTCACCACTAAAACCCATGAGACTTGTAGTTTTAAAAATATTTTCATTTTTGATGAGACGCCGAATGAAAGCAGTTTAATCGCCGGAACCGAAAACCCGCGATTTCCCGTAAATCCGGATCGCCCGTATAGTCGAATGTATACAAAGAAAGTAAGCAGGGAGTAAACTCATTTCCCGAACGATTTTTAAAATTATTTTTTCACCACTAAAACCCATGAGACTTGTAGTTTTCAAAAATATTTTCATTTTTGATGAGACGCCGAATGAAAGCAGTTTAATCGCCGGCAACCGAAAACCCGCGATTTCCCGTAAATCCCGGATCGGCCCGTATAGTCGAATGTATACAAAGAAAGTAAGCAGGGAGTAAACTCATTTCCCGAACGATTTTTAAAATTATTTTTTCACCACTAAAACCCATGAGACTTGTAGTTTTCAAAAATATTTTCATTTTTGATGAGACGCCGAATGAAAGCAGTTTAATCGCCGGCAACCGAAAACCCGCGATTTCCCGTAAATCCCGGACTCGGCCCGTATAGTCGAATGTATACAAAGAAAGTAAGCAGGGAGTAAACTCATTTCCCGAACGATTTTTAAAATTATTTTTTCACCACTAAAACCCATGAGACTTGTAGTTTTCAAAAATATTTTCATTTTTGATGAGACGCCGAATGAAAGCAGTTTAATCGCCGGCAACCGAAAACCCGCGATTTCCCGTAAATCCCGTATAGTCGAATGTATACAAAGAAAGTAAGCAGGGAGTAAACTCATTTCCCGAACGATTTTTAAAATTATTTTTTCACCACTAAAACCCATGAGACTTGTAGTTTTCAAAAATATTTTCATTTTTGATGAGACGCCGAATGAAAGCAGTTTAATCGCCGGCAACCGAAAACCCGCGATTTCCCGTAAATCCCGTCTTCGGCCCGTATAGTCGAATGTATACAAAGAAAGTAAGCAGGGAGTAAACTCATTTCCCGAACGATTTTTAAAATTATTTTTTCACCACTAAAACCCATGAGACTTGTAGTTTTAAAAATATTTTCATTTTGATGAGACGCCGAATGAAAGCAGTTTAATCGCCGGCAACCGAAAACCCGCGATTTCCCGTAAATCCCGGATCGGCCCGTATAGTCGAATGTATACAAAGAAAGTAAGCAGGGAGTAAACTCATTTCCCGAACGATTTTTAAAATTATTTTTTCACCACTAAAACCCATGAGACTTGTAGTTTTCAAAAATATTTTCATTTTTGATGAGACGCCGAATGAAAGCAGTTTAATCGCCGGCAACCGAAAACCCGCGATTTCCCGTAAATCCATCGGCCGTATAGTCGAATGTATACAAAGAAAGTAAGCAGGGAGTAAACTCATTTCCCGAACGATTTTTAAAATTATTTTTTCACCACTAAAACCCATGAGACTTGTAGTTTTCAAAAATATTTTCATTTTTGATGAGACGCCGAATGAAAGCAGTTTAATCGCCGGCAACCGAAAACCCGCGATTTCCCGTAAATCCCGTATAGTCGAATGTATACAAAGAAAGTAAGCAGGAGTAAACTCATTTCCCGAACGATTTTTAAAATTATTTTTTCACCACTAAAACCCATGAGACTTGTAGTTTTCAAAAATATTTTCATTTTGATGAGACGCCGAATGAAAGCAGTTTAATCGCCGGCAACCGAAAACCCGCGATTTCCCGTAAATCCCGATCGGCCCGTATAGTCGAATGTATACAAAGAAAGTAAGCAGGGAGTAAACTCATTTCCCGAACGATTTTTAAAATTATTTTTTCACCACTAAAACCCATGAGACTTGTAGTTTTCAAAAATATTTTCATTTTTGATGAGACGCCGAATGAAAGCAGTTTAATCGCCGGCAACCGAAAACCCGCGATTTCCCGTAAATCCCGGATCGGCCCGTATAGTCGAATGTATACAAAGAAAGTAAGCAGGGAGTAAACTCATTTCCCGAACGATTTTTAAAATTATTTTTTCACCACTAAAACCCATGAGACTTGTAGTTTTCAAAAATATTTTCATTTTTGATGAGACGCCGAATGAAAGCAGTTTAATCGCCGGCAACCGAAAACCCGCGATTTCCCGTAAATCCGGATCGGCCCGTATAGTCGAATGTATACGAAAAAAGTAAGCAGGGAGTAAACTCATTTCCCGAACGATTTTTAAAATTATTTTTTCACCACTAAAACCCATGAGACTTGTAGTTTTCAAAAATATTTTCATTTTTGATGAGACGCCGAATGAAAGCAGTTTAATCGCCGGCAACCGAAAACCCGCGATTTCCCGTAAATCCCGTATAGTCGAATGTATACAAAGAAAGTAAGCAGGGAGTAAACTCATTTCCCGAACGATTTTTAAAATTATTTTTTCACCACTAAAACCCATGAGACTTGTAGTTTTCAAAAATATTTTCATTTTTGATGAGACGCCGAATGAAAGCAGTTTAATCGCCGGCAACCGAAAACCCGCGATTTCCCGTAAATCCCTCGCCCGTATAGTCGAATGTATACAAAGAAAGTAAGCAGGGAGTAAACTCATTTCCCGAACGATTTTTAAAATTATTTTTTCACCACTAAAACCCATGAGACTTGTAGTTTTCAAAAATATTTTCATTTTTGATGAGACGCCGAATGAAAGCAGTTTAATCGCCGGCAACCGAAAACCCGCGATTTCCCGTAAATCCGGATCGGCCCGTATAGTCGAATGTATAAAGAAAGTAAGCAGGGAGTAAACTCATTTCCCGAACGATTTTTAAAATTATTTTTTCACCACTAAAACCCATGAGACTTGTAGTTTTCAAAAATATTTTCATTTTTGATGAGACGCCGAATGAAAGCAGTTTAATCGCCGGCAACCGAAAACCCGCGATTTCCCGTAAATCCCGTATAGTCGAATGTATACAAAGAAAGTAAGCAGGGAGTAAACTCATTTCCCGAACGATTTTTAAAATTATTTTTTCACCACTAAAACCCATGAGACTTGTAGTTTTCAAAAATATTTTCATTTTTGATGAGACGCCGAATGAAAGCAGTTTAATCGCCGGCAACCGAAAACCCGCGATTTCCCGTAAATCCCGGACTCGGCCGTATAGTCGAATGTATACAAAGAAAGTAAGCAGGGAGTAAACTCATTTCCCGAACGATTTTTAAAATTATTTTTTCACCACTAAAACCCATGAGACTTGTAGTTTTCAAAAATATTTTCATTTTTGATGAGACGCCGAATGAAAGCAGTTTAATCGCCGGCAACCGAAAACCCGCGATTTCCCGTAAATCCCGTATAGTCGAATGTATACAAAGAAAGTAAGCAGGGAGTAAACTCATTTCCCGAACGATTTTTAAAATTATTTTTTCACCACTAAAACCCATGAGACTTGTAGTTTTCAAAAATATTTTCATTTTTGATGAGACGCCGAATGAAAGCAGTTTAATCGCCGGCAACCGAAAACCCGCGATTTCCCGTAAATCCCGTATAGTCGAATGTATACAAAGAAAGTAAGCAGGGAGTAAACTCATTTCCCGAACGATTTTTAAAATTATTTTTTCACCACTAAAACCCATGAGACTTGTAGTTTTCAAAAATATTTTCATTTTTGATGAGACGCCGAATGAAAGCAGTTTAATCGCCGGCAACCGAAAACCCGCGATTTCCCGTAAATCCCGTATAGTCGAATGTATACAAAGAAAGTAAGCAGGGAGTAAACTCATTTCCCGAACGATTTTTAAAATTATTTTTTCACCACTAAAACCCATGAGACTTGTAGTTTTCAAAAATATTTTCATTTTTGATGAGACGCCGAATGAAAGCAGTTTAATCGCCGGCAACCGAAAACCCGCGATTTCCCGTAAATCCCGGATCCGTATAGTCGAATGTATACAAAGAAAGTAAGCAGGGAGTAAACTCATTTCCCGAACGATTTTTAAAATTATTTTTTCACCACTAAAACCCATGAGACTTGTAGTTTTCAAAAATATTTTCATTTTTGATGAGACGCCGAATGAAAGCAGTTTAATCGCCGGCAACCGAAAACCCGCGATTTCCCGTAAATCCCGTATAGTCGAATGTATACAAAGAAAGTAAGCAGGGAGTAAACTCATTTCCCGAACGATTTTTAAAATTATTTTTCACCACTAAAACCCATGAGACTTGTAGTTTTCAAAAATATTTTCATTTTTGATGAGACGCCGAATGAAAGCAGTTTAATCGCCGGCAACCGAAAACCCGCGATTTCCCGTAAATCCCGGATCGGCCCGTATAGTCGAATGTATACAAAGAAAGTAAGCAGGGAGTAAACTCATTTCCCGAACGATTTTTAAAATTATTTTTTCACCACTAAAACCCATGAGACTTGTAGTTTTCAAAAATATTTTCATTTTTGATGAGACGCCGAATGAAAGCAGTTTAATCGCCGGCAACCGAAAACCCGCGATTTCCCGTAAATCCCGGATCGGCCCGTATAGTCGAATGTATACAAAGAAAGTAAGCAGGGAGTAAACTCATTTCCCGAACGATTTTTAAAATTATTTTTTCACCACTAAAACCCATGAGACTTGTAGTTTTCAAAAATATTTTCATTTTTGATGAGACGCCGAATGAAAGCAGTTTAATCGCCGGCAACCGAAAACCCGCGATTTCCCGTAAATCCCGATCGGCCCGTATAGTCGAATGTATACAAAGAAAGTAAGCAGGGAGTAAACTCATTTCCCGAACGATTTTTAAAATTATTTTTTCACCACTAAAACCCATGAGACTTGTAGTTTTCAAAAATATTTTCATTTTTGATGAGACGCCGAATGAAAGCAGTTTAATCGCCGGCAACCGAAAACCCGCGATTTCCCGTAAATCCCGTATAGTCGAATGTATACAAAGAAAGTAAGCAGGGAGTAAACTCATTTCCCGAACGATTTTTAAAATTATTTTTTCACCACTAAAACCCATGAGACTTGTAGTTTTCAAAAATATTTTCATTTTTGATGAGACGCCGAATGAAAGCAGTTTAATCGCCGGCAACCGAAAACCCGCGATTTCCCGTAAATCCGGATCCCGTATAGTCGAATGTATACAAAGAAAGTAAGCAGGGAGTAAACTCATTTCCCGAACGATTTTTAAAATTATTTTTTCACCACTAAAACCCATGAGACTTGTAGTTTTCAAAAATATTTTCATTTTTGATGAGACGCCGAATGAAAGCAGTTTAATCGCCGGCAACCGAAAACCCGCGATTTCCCGTAAATCCCGTATAGTCGAATGTATACAAAGAAAGTAAGCAGGGAGTAAACTCATTTCCCGAACGATTTTTAAAATTATTTTTTCACCACTAAAACCCATGAGACTTGTAGTTTTCAAAAATATTTTCATTTTTGATGAGACGCCGAATGAAAGCAGTTTAATCGCCGGCAACCGAAAACCCGCGATTTCCCGTAAATCCCGGATCGGCCCGTATAGTCGAATGTATACAAAGAAAGTAAGCAGGGAGTAAACTCATTTCCCGAACGATTTTTAAAATTATTTTTTCACCACTAAAACCCATGAGACTTGTAGTTTTCAAAAATATTTTCATTTTTGATGAGACGCCGAATGAAAGCAGTTTAATCGCCGGCAACCGAAAACCCGCGATTTCCCGTAAATCCCGGATCGGCCCGTATAGTCGAATGTATACAAAGAAAGTAAGCAGGGAGTAAACTCATTTCCCGAACGATTTTTAAAATTATTTTTTCACCACTAAAACCCATGAGACTTGTAGTTTTCAAAAATATTTTCATTTTTGATGAGACGCCGAATGAAAGCAGTTTAATCGCCGGCAACCGAAAACCCGCGATTTCCCGTAAATCCGGATCCCGTATAGTCGAATGTATACAAAGAAAGTAAGCAGGGAGTAAACTCATTTCCCGAACGATTTTTAAAATTATTTTTTCACCACTAAAACCCATGAGACTTGTAGTTTTCAAAAATATTTTCATTTTTGATGAGACGCCGAATGAAAGCAGTTTAATCGCCGGCAACCGAAAACCCGCGATTTCCCGTAAATCCCGTATAGTCGAATGTATACAAAGAAAGTAAGCAGGGAGTAAACTCATTTCCCGAACGATTTTTAAAATTATTTTTTCACCACTAAAACCCATGAGACTTGTAGTTTTCAAAAATATTTTCATTTTTGATGAGACGCCGAATGAAAGCAGTTTAATCGCCGGCAACCGAAAACCCGCGATTTCCCGTAAATCCCGGATCGGCCCGTATAGTCGAATGTATACAAAGAAAGTAAGCAGGGAGTAAACTCATTTCCCGAACGATTTTTAAAATTATTTTTTCACCACTAAAACCCATGAGACTTGTAGTTTTCAAAAATATTTTCATTTTTGATGAGACGCCGAATGAAAGCAGTTTAATCGCCGGCAACCGAAAACCCGCGATTTCCCGTAAATCCCGTATAGTCGAATGTATACAAAGAAAGTAAGCAGGGAGTAAACTCATTTCCCGAACGATTTTTAAAATTATTTTTTCACCACTAAAACCCATGAGACTTGTAGTTTTCAAAAATATTTTCATTTTGATGAGACGCCGAATGAAAGCAGTTTAATCGCCGGCAACCGAAAACCCGCGATTTCCCGTAAATCCCGGATCGGCCGTATAGTCGAATGTATACAAAGAAAGTAAGCAGGGAGTAAACTCATTTCCCGAACGATTTTTAAAATTATTTTTTCACCACTAAAACCCATGAGACTTGTAGTTTTCAAAAATATTTTCATTTTTGATGAGACGCCGAATGAAAGCAGTTTAATCGCCGGCAACCGAAAACCCGCGATTTCCCGTAAATCCCGTATAGTCGAATGTATACAAAGAAAGTAAGCAGGGAGTAAACTCATTTCCCGAACGATTTTTAAAATTATTTTTTCACCACTAAAACCCATGAGACTTGTAGTTTTCAAAAATATTTTCATTTTTGATGAGACGCCGAATGAAAGCAGTTTAATCGCCGGCAACCGAAAACCCGCGATTTCCCGTAAATCCCGGATCGGCCGTATAGTCGAATGTATACAAAGAAAGTAAGCAGGGAGTAAACTCATTTCCCGAACGATTTTTAAAATTATTTTTTCACCACTAAAACCCATGAGACTTGTAGTTTTCAAAAATATTTTCATTTTTGATGAGACGCCGAATGAAAGCAGTTTAATCGCCGGCAACCGAAAACCCGCGATTTCCCGTAAATCCCGGATCGGCCCGTATAGTCGAATGTATACAAAGAAAGTAAGCAGGGAGTAAACTCATTTCCCGATCGATTTTTAAAATTATTTTTTCACCACTAAAACCCATGAGACTTGTAGTTTTCAAAAATATTTTCATTTTTGATGAGACGCCGAATGAAAGCAGTTTAATCGCCGGCAACCGAAAACCCGCGATTTCCCGTAAATCCCGACTCGGCCCGTATAGTCGAATGTATACAAAGAAAGTAAGCAGGGAGTAAACTCATTTCCCGAACGATTTTTAAAATTATTTTTTCACCACTAAAACCCATGAGACTTGTAGTTTTCAAAAATATTTTCATTTTTGATGAGACGCCGAATGAAAGCAGTTTAATCGCCGGCAACCGAAAACCCGCGATTTCCCGTAAATCCCGTATAGTCGAATGTATACAAAGAAAGTAAGCAGGGAGTAAACTCATTTCCCGAACGATTTTTAAAATTATTTTTTCACCACTAAAACCCATGAGACTTGTAGTTTTCAAAAATATTTTCATTTTTGATGAGACGCCGAATGAAAGCAGTTTAATCGCCGGCAACCGAAAACCCGCGATTTCCCGTAAATCCCGTATAGTCGAATGTATACAAAGAAAGTAAGCAGGGAGTAAACTCATTTCCCGAACGATTTTTAAAATTATTTTTTCACCACTAAAACCCATGAGACTTGTAGTTTTCAAAAATATTTTCATTTTTGATGAGACGCCGGCAACCGAAAACCCGCGATTTCCCGTAAATCCCGTATAGTCGAATGTATACAAAGAAAGTAAGCAGGAGTAAACTCATTTCCCGAACGATTTTTAAAATTATTTTTCACCACTAAAACCCATGAGACTTGTAGTTTTAAAAATATTTTCATTTTTGATGAGACGCCGAATGAAAGCAGTTTAATCGCCGGCAACCGAAAACCCGCGATTTCCCGTAAATCCCGTATAGTCGAATGTATACAAAGAAAGTAAGCAGGGAGTAAACTCATTTCCCGAACGATTTTTAAAATTATTTTTCACCACTAAAACCCATGAGACTTGTAGTTTTCAAAAATATTTTCATTTTTGATGAGACGCCGAATGAAAGCAGTTTAATCGCCGGCAACCGAAAACCCGCGATTTCCCGTAAATCCCGGATCGGCCCGTATAGTCGAATGTATACAAAGAAAGTAAGCAGGGAGTAAACTCATTTCCCGAACGATTTTTAAAATTATTTTTTCACCACTAAAACCCATGAGACTTGTAGTTTTCAAAAATATTTTCATTTTTGATGAGACGCCGAATGAAAGCAGTTTAATCGCCGGCAACCGAAAACCCGCGATTTCCCGTAAATCCCGTATAGTCGAATGTATACAAAGAAAGTAAGCAGGGAGTAAACTCATTTCCCGAACGATTTTTAAAATTATTTTTTCACCACTAAAACCCATGAGACTTGTAGTTTTCAAAAATATTTTCATTTTTGATGAGACGCCGAATGAAAGCAGTTTAATCGCCGGCAACCGAAAACCCGCGATTTCCCGTAAATCCCATCCCGTATAGTCGAATGTATACAAAGAAAGTAAGCAGGGAGTAAACTCATTTCCCGAACGATTTTTAAAATTATTTTTTCACCACTAAAACCCATGAGACTTGTAGTTTTCAAAAATATTTTCATTTTTGATGAGACGCCGAATGAAAGCAGTTTAATCGCCGGCAACCGAAAACCCGCGATTTCCCGTAAATCCCGTATAGTCGAATGTATACAAAGAAAGTAAGCAGGGAGTAAACTCATTTCCCGAACGATTTTTAAAATTATTTTTTCACCACTAAAACCCATGAGACTTGTAGTTTTCAAAAATATTTTCATTTTTGATGAGACGCCGAATGAAAGCAGTTTAATCGCCGGCAACCGAAAACCCGCGATTTCCCGTAAATCCCGATCCCGTATAGTCGAATGTATACAAAGAAAGTAAGCAGGGAGTAAACTCATTTCCCGAACGATTTTTAAAATTATTTTTTCACCACTAAAACCCATGAGACTTGTAGTTTTCAAAAATATTTTCATTTTTGATGAGACGCCGAATGAAAGCAGTTTAATCGCCGGCAACCGAAAACCCGCGATTTCCCGTAAATCCCGGATCGGCCCGTATAGTCGAATGTATAC
This sequence comes from Hydractinia echinata, assembly GCA_030067915.1. Classification (NCBI taxonomy): domain Eukaryota; kingdom Metazoa; phylum Cnidaria; class Hydrozoa; order Anthoathecata; family Hydractiniidae; genus Hydractinia; species Hydractinia echinata. The sequence continues at coordinate 15,026 of JASGCC010002932.1, forward strand.
AAAGAAAGTAAGCAGGAGTAAACTCATTTCCCGAACGATTTTTAAAATTATTTTTTCACCACTAAAACCCATGAGACTTGTAGTTTTCAAAAATATTTTCATTTTTGATGAGACGCCGAATGAAAGCAGTTTAATCGCCGGCAACCGAAAACCCGCGATTTCCCGTAAATCCCGTCGGCCCGTATAGTCGAATGTATACAAAGAAAGTAAGCAGGGAGTAAACTCATTTCCCGAACGATTTTTAAAATTATTTTTTCACCACTAAAACCCATGAGACTTGTAGTTTTCAAAAATATTTTCATTTTTGATGAGACGCCGAATGAAAGCAGTTTAATCGCCGGCAACCGAAAACCCGCGATTTCCCGTAAATCCCGGATCCCCGTATAGTCGAATGTATACAAAGAAAGTAAGCAGGGAGTAAACTCATTTCCCGAACGATTTTTAAAATTATTTTTTCACCACTAAAACCCATGAGACTTGTAGTTTTCAAAAATATTTTCATTTTTGATGAGACGCCGAATGAAAGCAGTTTAATCTCCGGCAACCGAAAACCCGCGATTTCCCGTAAATCCCGTATAGTCGAATGTATACAAAGAAAGTAAGCAGGGAGTAAACTCATTTCCCGAACGATTTTTAAAATTATTTTTTCACCACTAAAACCCATGAGACTTGTAGTTTTCAAAAATGTTTTCATTTTTGATGAGACGCCGAATGAAAGCAGTTTAATCGCCGGCAACCGAAAACCCGCGATTTCCCGTAAATCCCGGATCGGCCCGTATAGTGGAATGTATACAAAGAAAGTAAGCAGGGAGTAAACTCATTTCCCGAACGATTTTTAAAATTATTTTTTCACCACTAAAACCCATGAGACTTGTAGTTTTCAAAAATATTTTCATTTTTGATGAGTCGCCGGCAACTGAAAGCCCGCGATTTCCCGTAAATCCCGTATAGTCGAATGTATACAAAGAAAGTAAGCAGTGAGTAAACTCATTTCCCGAACGATTTTTAAAATTTTTTTCACCACTAAAACCCATGAGACGTTTTCAAAAATATTTTCATTTTTGATGAGACGCCGAATGAAAGCAGTTTAATCGCCGGCAACCGAAAACCCGCGATTTCCCGTAAATCCCGTCGGCCCGTATAGTCGAATGTATACAAAGAAAGTAAGCAGGGAGTAAACTCATTTCCCGAACGATTTTTAAAATTATTTTTTCACCACTAAAACCCATGAGACTTGTAGTTTTCAAAAATATTTTCATTTTTGATGAGACGCCGAATGAAAGCAGTTTAATCGCCGGCAACCGAAAACCCGCGATTTCCCGTAAATCCCGGATCGGCCCGTATAGTCGAATGTATACAAAGAAAGTAAGCAGGGAGTAAACTCATTTCCCGAACGATTTTTAAAATTATTTTTTCACCACTAAAACCCATGAGACTTGTAGTTTTCAAAAATATTTTCATTTTTGATGAGACGCCGAATGAAAGCAGTTTAATCGCCGGCAACCGAAAACCCGCGATTTCCCGTAAATCCCGTATAGTCGAATGTATACAAAGAAAGTAAGCAGGGAGTAAACTCATTTCCCGAACGATTTTTAAAATTATTTTTTCACCACTAAAACCCATGAGACTTGTAGTTTTCAAAAATATTTTCATTTTTGATGAGACGCCGAATGAAAGCAGTTTAATCGCCGGCAACCGAAAACCCGCGATTTCCCGTAAATCCCGGATCGGCCCGTATAGTCGAATGTATACAAAGAAAGTAAGCAGGGAGTAAACTCATTTCCCGAACGATTTTTAAAATTATTTTTTCACCACTAAAACCCATGAGACTTGTAGTTTTCAAAAATATTTTCATTTTTGATGAGACGCCGAATGAAAGCAGTTTAATCGCCGGCAACCGAAAACCCGCGATTTCCCGTAAATCCCATCCCGTATAGTCGAATGTATACAAAGAAAGTAAGCAGGGAGTAAACTCATTTCCCGAACGATTTTTAAAATTATTTTTTCACCACTAAAACCCATGAGACTTGTAGTTTTCAAAAATATTTTCATTTTTGATGAGACGCCGAATGAAAGCAGTTTAATCGCCGGCAACCGAAAACCCGCGATTTCCCGTAAATCCCGGATCGGCCCGTATAGTCGAATGTATACAAAGAAAGTAAGCAGGGAGTAAACTCATTTCCCGAACGATTTTTAAAATTATTTTTTCACCACTAAAACCCATGAGACTTGTAGTTTTCAAAAATATTTTCATTTTTGATGAGACGCCGAATGAAAGCAGTTTAATCGCCGGCAACCGAAAACCCGCGATTTCCCGTAAATCCCGTATAGTCGAATGTATACAAAGAAAGTAAGCAGGGAGTAAACTCATTTCCCGAACGATTTTTAAAATTATTTTTTCACCACTAAAACCCATGAGACTTGTAGTTTTCAAAAATATTTTCATTTTTGATGAGACGCCGAATGAAAGCAGTTTAATCGCCGGCAACCGAAAACCCGCGATTTCCCGTAAATCCCGGATCCCGTATAGTCGAATGTATACAAAGAAAGTTAGCAGGGAGTAAACTCATTTCCCGAAAGATTTTTAAAATTATTTTTTCACCACTAAAACCCATGAGACTTGTAGTTTTCAAAAATATTTTAATTTTTGATGAGACGCCGGCAACCGAAAACCCGCGATTTCCCGTAAATCCCGTATAGTCGAATGTATACAAAGAAAGTAAGCAGGGAGTAAACTCATTTCCCGAACGATTTTTAAAATTATTTTTTCACCACTAAAACCCATGAGACTTGTAGTTTTCAAAAATATTTTAATTTTTGATGAGACGCCGAATGAAAGCAGTTTAATCGCCGGCAACCGAAAACCCGCGATTTCCCGTAAATCCCATCCCGTATAGTCGAATGTATACAAAGAAAGTAAGCAGGGAGTAAACTCATTTCCCGAACGATTTTTAAAATTATTTTTTCACCACTAAAACCCATGAGACTTGTAGTTTTCAAAAATATTTTCATTTTTGATGAGACGCCGAATGAAAGCAGTTTAATCGCCGGCAACCGAAAACCCGCGATTTCCCGTAAATCCCGGATCGGCCCGTATAGTCGAATGTATACAAAGAAAGTAAGCAGGGAGTAAACTCATTTCCCGAACGATTTTTAAAATTATTTTTTCACCACTAAAACCCATGAGACTTGTAGTTTTCAAAAATATTTTCATTTTTGATGAGACGCCGAATGAAAGCAGTTTAATCGCCGGCAACCGAAAACCCGCGATTTCCCGTAAATCCCGATCGGCCCGTATAGTCGAATGTATACAAAGAAAGTAAGCAGGGAGTAAACTCATTTCCCGAACGATTTTTAAAATTATTTTTTCACCACTAAAACCCATGAGACTTGTAGTTTTCAAAAATATTTTCATTTTTGATGAGACGCCGAATGAAAGCAGTTTAATCGCCGGCAACCGAAAACCCGCGATTTCCCGTAAATCCATCGGCCCGTATAGTCGAATGTATACAAAGAAAGTAAGCAGGGAGTAAACTCATTTCCCGAACGATTTTTAAAATTATTTTTTCACCACTAAAACCCATGAGACTTGTAGTTTTCAAAAATATTTTCATTTTTGATGAGACGCCGAATGAAAGCAGTTTAATCGCCGGCAACCGAAAACCCGCGATTTCCCGTAAATCCCGGATCGGCCCGTATAGTCGAATGTATACAAAGAAAGTAAGCAGGGAGTAAACTCATTTCCCGAACGATTTTTAAAATTATTTTTTCACCACTAAAACCCATGAGACTTGTAGTTTTCAAAAATATTTTCATTTTTGATGAGACGCCGAATGAAAGCAGTTTAATCGCCGGCAACCGAAAACCCGCGATTTCCCGTAAATCCCGTATAGTCGAATGTATACAAAGAAAGTAAGCAGGGAGTAAACTCATTTCCCGAACGATTTTTAAAATTATTTTTTCACCACTAAAACCCATGAGACTTGTAGTTTTCAAAAATATTTTCATTTTTGATGAGACGCCGAATGAAAGCAGTTTAATCGCCGGCAACCGAAAACCCGCGATTTCCCGTAAATCCGGATCGCCCGTATAGTCGAATGTATACAAAGAAAGTAAGCAGGGAGTAAACTCATTTCCCGAACGATTTTTAAAATTATTTTTTCACCACTAAAACCCATGAGACTTGTAGTTTTCAAAAATATTTTTTTTTGATGAGACGCCGAATGAAAGCAGTTTAATCGCCGGCAACCGAAAACCCGCGATTTCCCGTAAATCCCGTATAGTCGAATGTATACAAAGAAAGTAAGCAGGGAGTAAACTCATTTCCCGAACGATTTTTAAAATTATTTTTTCACCACTAAAACCCATGAGACTTGTAGTTTTCAAAAATATTTTCATTTTTGATGAGACGCCGAATGAAAGCAGTTTAATCGCCGGCAACCGAAAACCCGCGATTTCCCGTAAATCCCGGATCGGCCCGTATAGTCGAATGTATACAAAGAAAGTAAGCAGGGAGTAAACTCATTTCCCGAACGATTTTTAAAATTATTTTTTCACCACTAAAACCCATGAGACTTGTAGTTTTCAAAAATATTTTCATTTTTGATGAGACGCCGAATGAAAGCAGTTTAATCGCCGGCAACCGAAAACCCGCGATTTCCCGTAAATCCCGTATAGTCGAATGTATACAAAGAAAGTAAGGGAGTAAACTCATTTCCCGAACGATTTTTAAAATTATTTTTTCACCACTAAAACCCATGAGACTTGTAGTTTTCAAAAATATTTTCATTTTTGATGAGACGCCGAATGAAAGCAGTTTAATCGCCGGCAACCGAAAACCCGCGATTTCCCGTAAATCCCGGATCGGCCCGTATAGTCGAATGTATACAAAGAAAGTAAGCAGGGAGTAAACTCATTTCCCGAACGATTTTTAAAATTATTTTTTCACCACTAAAACCCATGAGACTTGTAGTTTTCAAAAATATTTTCATTTTTGATGAGACGCCGAATGAAAGCAGTTTAATCGCCGGCAACCGAAAACCCGCGATTTCCCGTAAATCCCGGATCGGCCCGTATAGTCGAATGTATACAAAGAAAGTAAGCAGGGAGTAAACTCATTTCCCGAACGATTTTTAAAATTATTTTTTCACCACTAAAACCCATGAGACTTGTAGTTTTCAAAAATATTTTCATTTTTGATGAGACGCCGAATGAAAGCAGTTTAATCGCCGGCAACCGAAAACCCGCGATTTCCCGTAAATCCCGTCGGCCCGTATAGTCGAATGTATACAAAGAAAGTAAGCAGGGAGTAAACTCATTTCCCGAACGATTTTTAAAATTATTTTTTCACCACTAAAACCCATGAGACTTGTAGTTTTCAAAAATATTTTCATTTTTGATGAGACGCCGAATGAAAGCAGTTTAATCGCCGGCAACCGAAAACCCGCGATTTCCCGTAAATCCCGGATCGGCCCGTATAGTCGAATGTATACAAAGAAAGTAAGCAGGGAGTAAACTCATTTCCCGAACGATTTTTAAAATTATTTTTTCACCACTAAAACCCATGAGACTTGTAGTTTTCAAAAATATTTTCATTTTTGATGAGACGCCGAATGAAAGCAGTTTAATCGCCGGCAACCGAAAACCCGCGATTTCCCGTAAATCCCGTATAGTCGAATGTATACAAAGAAAGTAAGCAGGGAGTAAACTCATTTCCCGAACGATTTTTAAAATTATTTTTTCACCACTAAAACCCATGAGACTTGTAGTTTTCAAAAATATTTTCATTTTTGATGAGACGCCGAATGAAAGCAGTTTAATCACCGGCAACCGAAAACCCGCGATTTCCCGTAAATCCCGGATCGGCCCGTATAGTCGAATGTATACAAAGAAAGTAAGCAGGGAGTAAACTCATTTCCCGAACGATTTTTAAAATTATTTTTTCACCACTAAAACCCATGAGACTTGTAGTTTTCAAAAATATTTTCATTTTTGATGAGACGCCGAATGAAAGCAGTTTAATCGCCGGCAACCGAAAACCCGCGATTTCCCGTAAATCCCGGATCGGCCCGTATAGTCGAATGTATACAAAGAAAGTAAGCAGGAGTAAACTCATTTCCCGAACGATTTTTAAAATTATTTTTTCACCACTAAAACCCATGAGACTTGTAGTTTTCAAAAATATTTTCATTTTTGATGAGACGCCGAATGAAAGCAGTTTAATCGCCGGCAACCGAAAACCCGCGATTTCCCGTAAATCCCGTCGGCCCGTATAGTCGAATGTATACAAAGAAAGTAAGCAGGGAGTAAACTCATTTCCCGAACGATTTTTAAAATTATTTTTTCACCACTAAAACCCATGAGACTTGTAGTTTTCAAAAATATTTTCATTTTTGATGAGACGCCGAATGAAAGCAGTTTAATCGCCGGCAACCGAAAACCCGCGATTTCCCGTAAATCCCATCCCCGTATAGTCGAATGTATACAAAGAAAGTAAGCAGGGAGTAAACTCATTTCCCGAACGATTTTTAAAATTATTTTTTCACCACTAAAACCCATGAGACTTGTAGTTTTCAAAAATATTTTCATTTTTGATGAGACGCCGAATGAAAGCAGTTTAATCGCCGGCAACCGAAAACCCGCGATTTCCCGTAAATCCCGTATAGTCGAATGTATACAAAGAAAGTAAGCAGGAGTAAACTCATTTCCCGAACGATTTTTAAAATTATTTTTTCACCACTAAAACCCATGAGACTTGTAGTTTTCAAAAATATTTTCATTTTTGATGAGACGCCGAATGAAAGCAGTTTAATCGCCGGCAACCGAAAACCCGCGATTTCCCGTAAATCCCATCCCGTATAGTCGAATGTATACAAAGAAAGTAAGCAGGGAGTAAACTCATTTCCCGAAATTTTTAAAATTATTTTTTCACCACTAAAACCCATGAGACTTGTAGTTTTCAAAAATATTTTCATTTTTGATGAGACGCCGAATGGCAACCGAAAAACCCGCGATTTCCCGTAAATCCCGTATAGTCGAATGTATACAAAGAAAGTAAGCAGGAGTAAACTCATTTCCCGAACGATTTTTAAAATTATTTTTTCACCACTAAAACCCATGAGACTTGTAGTTTTCAAAAATATTTTCATTTTTGATGAGACGCCGAATGAAAGCAGTTTAATCGCCGGCAACCGAAAACCCGCGATTTCCCGTAAATCCCGCCCTATAGTCGAATGTATACAAAGAAAGTAAGCAGGGAGTAAACTCATTTCCCGAACGATTTTTAAAATTATTTTTTCACCACTAAAACCCATGAGACTTGTAGTTTTCAAAAATATTTTCATTTTTGATGAGACGCCGAATGAAAGCAGTTTAATCGCCGGCAACCGAAAACCCGCGATTTCCCGTAAATCCCGGATCGGCCCGTATAGTCGAATGTATACAAAGAAAGTAAGCAGGGAGTAAACTCATTTCCCGAACGATTTTTAAAATTATTTTTTCACCACTAAAACCCATGAGACTTGTAGTTTTCAAAAATATTTTCATTTTTGATGAGACGCCGAATGAAAGCAGTTTAATCGCCGGCAACCGAAAACCCGCGATTTCCCGTAAATCCCGGATCCCGTATAGTCGAATGTATACAAAGAAAGTAAGCAGGGAGTAAACTCATTTCCCGAACGATTTTTAAAATTATTTTTTCACCACTAAAACCCATGAGACTTGTAGTTTTCAAAAATATTTTCATTTTTGATAGACAGCCGGCAACCGAAAACCCGCGATTTCCCGTAAATCCCGTATAGTCGAATGTATACAAAGAAAGTAAGCAGGGAGTAAACTCATTTCCCGAACGATTTTTAAAATTATTTTTTCACCACTAAAACCCATGAGACTTGTAGTTTTCAAAAATATTTTCATTTTTGATGAGACGCCGAATGAAAGCAGTTTAATCGCCGGCAACCGAAAACCCGCGATTTCCCGTAAATCCCGGGTTCGGCCCGTATAGTCGAATGTATACAAAGAAAGTAAGCAGGGAGTAAACTCATTTCCCGAACGATTTTTAAAATTATTTTTTCACCACTAAAACCCATGAGACTTGTAGTTTTCAAAAATATTTTCATTTTTGATGAGACGCCGAATGAAAGCAGTTTAATCGCCGGCAACCGAAAACCCGCGATTTCCCGTAAATCCCGTATAGTCGAATGTATACAAAGAAAGTAAGCAGGGAGTAAACTCATTTCCCGAACGATTTTTAAAATTATTTTTTCACCACTAAAACCCATGAGACTTGTAGTTTTCAAAAATATTTTCATTTTTGATGAGACGCCGAATGAAAGCAGTTTAATCGCCGGCAACCGAAAACCCGCGATTTCCCGTAAATCCCGGATCGGCCGTATAGTCGAATGTATACAAAGAAAGTAAGCAGGGAGTAAACTCATTTCCCGAACGATTTTTAAAATTATTTTTTCACCACTAAAACCCATGAGACTTGTAGTTTTCAAAAATATTTTCATTTTTGATGAGACGCCGAATGAAAGCAGTTTAATCGCCGGCAACCGAAAACCCGCGATTTCCCGTAAATCCCGGCCGTATAGTCGAATGTATACAAAGAAAGTAAGCAGGGAGTAAACTCATTTCCCGAACGATTTTTAAAATTATTTTTCACCACTAAAACCCATGAGACTTGTAGTTTTCAAAAATATTTTCATTTTTGATGAGACGCCGAATGAAAGCAGTTTAATCGCCGGCAACCGAAAACCCGCGATTTCCCGTAAATCCCGATCGGCCCGTATAGTCGAATGTATACAAAGAAAGTAAGCAGGGAGTAAACTCATTTCCCGAACGATTTTTAAAATTATTTTTTCACCACTAAAACCCATGAGACTTGTAGTTTTCAAAAATATTTTCATTTTTGATGAGACGCCGAATGAAAGCAGTTTAATCGCCGGCAACCGAAAACCCGCGATTTCCCGTAAATCCCGGAGCCCGTATAGTCGAATGTATACAAAGAAAGTAAGCAGGAGTAAACTCATTTCCCGAACGATTTTTAAAATTATTTTTTCACCACTAAAACCCATGAGACTTGTAGTTTTCAAAAATATTTTCATTTTTGATGAGACGCCGAATGAAAGCAGTTTAATCGCCGGCAACCGAAAACCCGCGATTTCCCGTAAATCCCGTCGGCCCGTATAGTCGAATGTATACAAAGAAAGTAAGCAGGGAGTAAACTCATTTCCCGAACGATTTTTAAAATTATTTTTTCACCACTAAAACCCATGAGACTTGTAGTTTTCAAAAATATTTTCATTTTTGATGAGACGCCGAATGAAAGCAGTTTAATCGCCGGCAACCGAAAACCCGCGATTTCCCGTAAATCCCGGATCGGCCGTATAGTCGAATGTATACAAAGAAAGTAAGCAGGGAGTAAACTCATTTCCCGAACGATTTTTAAAATTATTTTTTCACCACTAAAACCCATGAGACTTGTAGTTTTCAAAAATATTTTCATTTTTGATGAGACGCCGAATGAAAGCAGTTTAATCGCCGGCAACCGAAAACCCGCGATTTCCCGTAAATCCCGTATAGTCGAATGTATACAAAGAAAGTAAGCAGGAGTAAACTCATTTCCGAACGATTTTTAAAATTATTTTTTCACCACTAAAACCCATGAGACTTGTAGTTTTCAAAAAATTTTCATTTTTGATGAGACGCCGAATGAAAGCAGTTTAATCGCCGGCAACCGAAAACCCGCGATTTCCCGTAAATCCCGGACTCGGCCGTATAGTCGAATGTATACAAAGAAAGTAAGCAGGGAGTAAACTCATTTCCCGAACGATTTTTAAAATTATTTTTTCACCACTAAAACCCATGAGACTTGTAGTTTTCAAAAATATTTTCATTTTTGATGAGACGCCGAATGAAAGCAGTTTAATCGCCGGCAACCGAAAACCCGCGATTTCCCGTAAATCCCGGATCGGCCCGTATAGTCGAATGTATACAAAGAAAGTAAGCAGGGAGTAAACTCATTTCCCGAACGATTTTTAAAATTATTTTTTCACCACTAAAACCCATGAGACTTGTAGTTTTCAAAAATATTTTCATTTTTGATGAGACGCCGAATGAAAGCAGTTTAATCGCCGGCAACCGAAAACCCGCGATTTCCCGTAAATCCCGATCGGCCCGTATAGTCGAATGTATACAAAGAAAGTAAGCAGGGAGTAAACTCATTTCCCGAACGATTTTTAAAATTATTTTTTCACCACTAAAACCCATGAGACTTGTAGTTTTCAAAAATATTTTCATTTTTGATGAGACGCCGAATGAAAGCAGTTTAATCGCCGGCAACCGAAAACCCGCGATTTCCCGTAAATCCCGGACTCGGCCCGTATAGTCGAATGTATAAAAAGAAAGTAAGCAGGGAGTAAACTCATTTCCCGAACGATTTTTAAAATTATTTTTTCACCACTAAAACCCATGAGACTTGTAGTTTTCAAAAATATTTTCATTTTTGATGAGACGCCGAATGAAAGCAGTTTAATCGCCGCAACCGAAAACCCGCGATTTCCCGTAAATCCCGTATAGTCGAATGTATACAAAGAAAGTAAGCAGGAGTAAACTCATTTCCCGAACGATTTTTAAAATTATTTTTTCACCACTAAAACCCATGATGAGACTTGTAGTTTTCAAAAATATTTTCATTTTTGATGAGACGCCGAATGAAAGCAGTTTAATCGCCGGCAACCGAAAACCCGCGATTTCCCGTAAATCCCGGATCGGCCCGTATAGTCGAATGTATACAAAGAAAGTAAGCAGGAGTAAACTCATTTCCCGAACGATTTTTAAAATTATTTTTTCACCACTAAAACCCATGAGACTTGTAGTTTTCAAAAATATTTTTTTTGATGAGACGCCGGCAACGCGAAAACCGCGATTTCCCGTAAAATCCCGTATAGTGAATGTATACAAAGAAAGTAAGCAGGGTAAACTCATTTCCCGAACGATTTTTAAAATTATTTTTTCACCACTAAAACCCATGAGACTT
>JASGCC010002933.1:0-26057 GCA_030067915.1 Hydractinia echinata
GAATATAAATAAGATATACCAATGTTTAAAACACATATGTTCTTGAATGTTTGGCAAATATTTATCCCAAGGTGGAAAGGGCAATGTTCCAATTTTGACATACCCAAGTGTCTGATTGATTAGGAATATCTTCTTCTTCATTAATGCCTGCACACTTGAAATGAAACCACAAATTGCATATTTCACAGCTAATACTATTGTCTTCAAAAATTGATGCATGCGTAACTACATCTTCTGCACATTTTCCACAAAGGTAAATTGGCGTTGCGACAGTTTTTCCTTTCCTGTATTTTCTGGCTTTACGTGGTGCACATATTTTTGAAGATTGTGGTATTTGCTGAATGTTCTGTTGAACAGTGCTATCAGAAGGAGTGTCTTTAAGCGTTGGAAAAAGAAGTTCTTTCATACCAAAATGTTTCAACATCCTTTAGCATGAGTTTATAGAAGGACTCGTTAAAAATAATCTTCTCAATAAAATGACCATGAAAAGTGTAAACAAAGTAATAGCAGAATTTCAATCTTGTTATACCTAATTGTCCTTGTATTTGAAAATAGTGGTCAGTATTTTCTTTCAAGTGATACTCGCCATTTCGCAATTCAATTTGCTGTAATTCTTGTGGTACAGGCTTTATATCTCTTATGGAATATGGACCTTTTATTTCGACCAGTCCTTCTCCACAACAAGTACATGAGATTTTCAAATCTGGAGAAGCAGAAAGATATGGATATGTTTGACTTACAATAGTGCCAGTTTCTTCAGATGAGACCTTTTTGTGATTTAGGCTTTTCAGTAGTCGTATAACAGCACGCTTAGCATGTGGTTCTGTTGCTTTTCCGTGTCGCGTAGCATAATTTTCAAACTTTTTCGAGTACCGACTAGTAACGACTTGATAAGATTATTTGCATTCTCGTGTGTGTGTTTTTTTAACGTTCTCATTCGCGATGAAACCCTGTGTAGGTTTGATGCTGTTATACGACCATGTCTTTGTTTAAACCATTCTGAACTGTCTGATTGTTTCTTTGTTGCATTTGTTATGTTAGAAATTTCATTACTTGTAAGTTTTATTGACTCAGTAAATGCTTGTATATTTTGCTCTACAGAACACTGGTCATCTTTCACAAATAATTCTGCCTGTTCCTTAACTCCCTTTGGAAGGTGTACTACCTGTTTTTTACTTGCAGACTTGCCTTCTTGACTTACCTTCCATCATTTCCACAAAGCAGCTTTCGGGTACTACATCTTTTAATTGATCAAAAATGTGTTCTCGTGCTTTGTTCTGATTTTTTAAAAAGATAGCTTGTTTATCTGTGAAAGTCGGGAACTCCTTGTACCTGTCACTAGCTGCTTCAAGTTTTTCCCTAGTATTATCATTTGCGTTACGATATTCATGTCTGTGGAAAACCATTTCATTGATAGGCTTATGTGTTAAATGGGTTTTGCTGCCAGTAGGTACATTCCATTTGGCCAGCAAGCTTGTTGATGATGGTTTCGTTACCCCAGTTCTGACAGCTGATTCAATTCGAAACATCATGGCTATGACGTGGTTGCAACAGCCTAGGAGTCCTGCTGTACATGTACAGTAAGCTTCTTGTATGTAACCGCCTGGCTTGCATCCATCTTTATGAACTAGGGCCCAAACATGAAATGCTGCATTTGAAAATCGCATTGATGGACTAACCCGACACTTTAAAAAGCACAGATTTGAATTTGGTGTTATATCATGATAAAAAATTTCCTTGACAAAATCGCATTTGAAATATCTATAAGCTTTGCCTTCCTTGTAGTTAGATTCTAGTCTGCGTAAAAGGTCGTCTGACTCGTTTAATCGGCGCAAAAACTTTTCTATATCCAGGTAGTAGATTGAAGGCCAATTTTTTAATCCGCTCTCTTTGACTTCTCCCAGCCAACCATCGTCTAGTGTAAATGGGTCAGGCAACACTGTTTTTCCATAAACTAGCTTTTTTTGTACTGTTGAAGAAGTTTTCGGCCGCGATGCTCAGCTCCGGAATCAACAGGAATTTTTTCTTCGTAAGCCGCCATGGCCCTACAATCAAAAAAGAGAGTCAAAATGGGACAAAATATTAGTATGATTAAGCCTTGACTTAAGGGTCATTTACCTGTAGATTAAGGTATCCAAGTCACCATCAGTACTTTTCTTTCGTAAACTCAAAAGGTTTTTCAGTGATGATTCACTCCACATTTTAAACTTTTGGAGTGTCATCTCATCGTCGCATTGGTCTTGTGCATCCATTTCGTAAACGTTGTTTTGTAAAAAAAAAACACGTGCACGCAAAGCAGTTTCACTTTCGCTAAGGCACGAGTTATGGTTCAAATTATAGTTAAAAGATCGCTTTCTCAAAGTATAGATTAGATGTCTACCTTGCCTAGTTTGTTTCTGCAAATTACTTTGCTGAACAAGCATAAAAGTGACAACAAAGATTGCGCATAGATGCTGTACTCGGAGCGGTACGCGAAAGAAGTCAAGCTTTGAATGCATGTTTTATTTGTGTGAATGTTAAAATAAAATTGTGCCAGTATAGCATGGTTAAAACATATTGTAAATAAATGTTGAAACCTGAATTTCCCCACGTTTTTAGTGTGGATTTTGTTTGTATTGAACGTTTTCCTCCGTGTCCGCTTGGTTTGTTTACTTTTTTACCTCCATTTCTGCGCGCGCATCGGGCATTACGTAATCACTTAGATGCGCACGCAAGTAAAAATCGGGACTGTGATTCCATGTATGTGACTTCAGTTATGCTTTCACATATGTACAACACTTATAGACATAAACTTGGTGACATGAATCAGCAATGGCTAGCTCCTGCCAAGTTACAGGAGTACGCTTATGCAATACACAATAAAGGTGGTCCACTACCTAACTGTTGGGGATTTATTGACGGGACTGTTCGGCCATGTGCAAGACCTGGTGAAAATCAAAGAGTGCTTTGAAATGGACATACACGTATACATTCAAATTTCAGTCTGTTGTAGCACCTAATGGATTGATCGCACAACTGCATGGACCTTGCGAAGGGAAACGACACGACAGTGCGATATTGTTGCAATCGGGATTGTATACTAGATTGCAAAGATTCTCTTTCTCTCCACAAGGAAATGTTTTGTGTATTTATGGGGATCAAGCATACCCACTTCGTGCTCATTTACAAAGGCCATTTGAGGGAGCGAGGCTCACACAGCTTCAAAGAGAATTTAACACTGCAATGAGTCAGGTTCGCATAGCCGTAGAATGGGTGTTTGGCGATATCGTGAACTATTTTAAATTCATAGACTTTAGAAAAAATTTAAAAGTCGGTTTAAGCCAGTTGGAAAAATGTACATCATATGTGCTCTTCTACAAAATGCTCACACAATTTTGTATGAATCAACTACAACAAGATATTTTCATGTTGACAGTCCTTCATTGCAAAATTACTTCCAGTAATTGATTTTTTTAATAGTGAGAAGATTTAACGAGAATCATGTTAATATGAATAATACTTTATTTGCTCGATTAAGAATGCAGTGTACTTATTAACTAGATTTTCAGAGGGCTATTATTTGAGTGCGAGTGCTAAATCGAGGAAAACGGTATTATTCATATTAACATGATACTAATAACAGAAAAATAAATCCAATTGATATGCTTGTATTGTTTTCCCATGACCAGCAAACAGGAATATAAACACGCCTAAAAAAATAACATAATATCAAAAACATAAAAATAGAATATAGTACACATATTTACAAGTTTTAATGGCTCAAATGTTAATCCTTTGCCATTTTTTGAAGCAAAGCCATCATCGATTGCTGTTGCATCTGAAACATCTGCAACATTTGTTACTGTGTTTGTTGTTGCTGTTGTTGTTGTTGTTGCAATTGTTCAAACAATATTCTCTGGGTTTTTGATTCTTCCTTCTGCGCTTCAACTTGCATAAGTTTAAGTTCGTGATCGTTGACAACCTTTTCTCTTAGGTAGGCAAGAGTTTCACTTCCAGTTGATCGAGATTTTTTTATATGAGTTTCACTTCCAGTTGATCGAGATTTTTTTATATGAGTTTCACTTCCAGTTGATCGAGATTTTTTTATATGAGTTTCACTTCCAGTTGATCGAGATTTTTTTATATGAGTTTCACTTCCAGTTGATCGAGATTTTTTTATATGAGTTGTAACTTCCAGTTGATCGAGATTTTTTTATATGAGTTTCACTTCCAGTTGATCGAGATTTTTTTATATGAGTTTTAACTTCTTCCCCTTGTTCTGTTTTTCGTTTTTTTGTTTCTGCAAGTGTTTCTAGGGCCCTTAAACGTACATCATCAATAGCAGCTTTTTCTTTTTCAGATTTTTTGTTTCTGCAAGTGTTTCTAGGGCTTTTAAACGTACATCATCAATAGCAGCTTTTTCTTTTTCAGATTTTTTGTTTCGTACTTCATTTTCAACCTCCAATTCAGCCTCCAATTCTTCTATTTTACAAAGTATTTCTTCTAACAAAGATTCTGTTGAAGTAAGATCATCAACCTCTATGCTTGATGCTTTTAATTCTGCTTCTTTTTTTTTTAAACTTTGTCAACAATAAATTAAAGTGTTCTCTGACTGACCGTTGATTCACATAACACTTTGGTTCTTCAATAAGGTTTAAACTATCCGCTATTCTGGTCCAAGCATTACCCCTTTCTCTAGTACCAGACTTATAAGAAAAAGGCTGTACCAACATAACCTCCCGACAAAGCAGCTCATCTTGTAGTTCAGTCCACAGCATAGGAGGATTCCTAAAACCAGCAACAATATATAATATATGTAATAGTACTTTCGTATGAAATTGTACATTACTTTTATACTTAATAACTTTGGAAAAGTTCCTTGCCATCTTTACTACGACAGATACCCCTCTCTTACGTACGGTGTGAAATCAGGACGGGCTAGCAAGGGGTCTTCCCTGAGATTCGCATGCGCAGTAGAGCTCACCCCAGACTTTTTTAATGCCCGGTTACCGTACCAAGCGCTCCCGTCCTGTTTGCTAAAGTTGCGTAGTATTTGAACAAAGTTTCCAAACGGGCTTTTTTTACATTACAAAAAAGTATTGCTGAAGCTGAATATAATTTGATAAATGTACTCGTGATTTTATTGCTCCAATAAACCAATCATAATAACCAATTCCGGGACGGTTAAAACAAGGAATCCCCGTTTTTTGAAAAAGGATGCCGTTTGGAGATTTCCCCATTTTAGCAGAGTCAGTTTTTTTTAGATGTAAGGAAAAAAGAGAAGAAAGAAAAGAAAATGAACGAACAAAACTGAGACCTTGCAATACCGCATGTATTTTCAATGGTTCCACATATACCAACTGCTCGCCAAAAGTACTAATTGTCGTGATATACCAACTAAATGTTACCAAGTGCACCTACTACATTTATTGTTAATGCCACATTTTCGGGCGAAACCTCAAAGAGTTAAATATCAAAACTAAATAATTGTTGGGGTTCCTATCGCGCTAACATTTTGCGATAAGAGAAAAAAAGTGCTTCTGTGATTTTCACCAATACGAAAATAAAATAAATGATAAAAAATTCGCACCGATGGAAATCTATCTTTCTCTACTTGATCAAAAATGTTTTTAGTCAGTCCTAATAATGTCATACCACGCTTTCCTCTACAAAAAAATTTAAAATACTCAAATGTGATAGCATTTTTGTACGTGTAGATTATCAGTCGCGTCATCACGCAGATGTTTAAATATTCAATTCATTCCACTTTTAAACATGCTTAGAATACAAATTAAAATAAGTTTTGCAATTGTTTTATTCTTTCTGTAACTTGATCCCATAGATTTGATGAAACGGTTCTCACACATGCCTTATTATATACATCCCACGCTGGTTGTGCCATAAGGATTGCTCGACTAACTCCCTCATTTTGCGTGCAAGCAAGGTATGTCCATGGCCCTCCTTTAAGAACTTTATCTGTTTTAGTGTTGTAAATACGCGACTGAAAATAAACTGCTTTTTTTAGAACACCACAGCCTTTATGATAAGCGCTAAATTCTGGTATATTTGGAATATACATGTTTGTTGGGTATTTAGGCCAATACATCTGGTGTTTCCAGAACGCTATCAAAAACTCACGCCGCACTTCGATTTTAATCACGCGGCAGGTATATTGCTTCGCAGACGGTACAGCTGTTTTAAGATGTTTCTCGAAAATGCGAGCTTTTATCGCCACATCTCTGTCGATACTAGCTTGACGTGTTGTGTTCGATATACTCTTCAACATATTCGAAACAGAAAGAAAGGTAACAACGTAGATATCGTAGTATTTCAAATACAAAGCGTTCTCCCTATCAGTTTGTCCCCGAAACTTTGGTTCGTATCCTGACAAGTCCTCTTGCAAGTTTTGAAGGCAGGATCGTTTAAATCGGACATCGACTTTGGATGTGCATGTATGTAATCTTGAAACCATTGATTGGTGCCATATATTTAACTGCTTCGTTTTATAACCGTCAAACTTTTCACCGACATATTTCTCCACATCTGTTTTTATTCCATCCCATACGTTTGTATCGCCCGTAGTGAAGAGCTTGTCTACGAAATATATAGCCGGTCCAGAACCAGGGACAAACTTTGGAAACATCACCTTAACAACGTGACATAATAGGTTCGGTAGTTGCGATAAATCAGAAGGACATAATGTTGCTTTCACACTGTAACATAATATTGTCAGAGTGATGGCACAGAAGACCCATCTGATTGTCGCCATTTTAAGATATGATCTTTTGCAATTATCAATAAAATTATTATTATCTTTTTCATAACACGGGAGGGCCTTTCTGAAATAATGTAGACAGGGGGGATCCGTGTTGCGATTGATAACCTACGTATAGCTTGTTGTGACCTCTTATAATTTATTGCAAATACTCCAAAGCCCCCCCTGATGCATATTTGAACATCGAGACAACGGATGATATTTGACGCAGCTGTGCAAAATCACCCACGTGAGTGTGGCCTTTCACGTATTCTTCTGTAGGATACACTTTGTAAATGTATCGTTCATTGTGTTTATTTTACTTATTTTAAATGTGGCATTATTTAGAGGGCGCTAGAAAGAGATGCTGGGTTTAGGGGAAGGTGGAAGATATTGTAAGATAAAATTTAACTCTTTTTTACGCTTATCGTTAGCTTCTTCGTTCAGGAAAAAGAAAAATTTAAACAACAAAAAATATAAACGCTGTAATAATTGAAATCCAGTTAAACATAAAAGTTACGTTAATATACTTGGACCTTGTTATATTAATTTCAGGGCCTTTTCTATTATGCATTCCTAAGAAATTTAAGTATTGACGTAATTAGCCATTGTATTTTTATGGATTATTATTGTAAAAGATCAGTTATTGTAAAAGATCCTATTTTGCTTCTTAAAGTCACGAAAGTCATTCTAAAAATTATTTATAAACACTAGTGCAGACACATACATCTTTAAAAACTTCCCGATTCACGACGAGCGCATTCCTCCCACGTGTTTATCAAGTCGTGTTTAATCAACCGTGATGTGTCTAAACAGCTGACATTTAATTTTCTTTCTTTCGAAGATATGTGCAGAGACTATTTTACATATGTTAAGTGCAAAACATTTCGGACAAAGAAAATATTAACGTCCGATTTATTTGTAGTCCAGAATGACCTCAAATCACCTCAAATGAAAATATCTTAAAATTTGATGTTAAAATATAGTTCACAAACAATTTTAGATGTAAGCTATAACTGTCACTATTATCATCAATTAAAAAAAACCTTCTTAAATACATTTTTCCTATGTATGCGGAGGGTGGCACTCGATAATAAAAGTAAAACGCAAATAGATCAATTCAAAGAAAAATAAGATAGGAAAAGCAAATGTGGTATTCTGTAAGAAACATTAAATTACCTTGTCATCTCAACATCGCTTGTCATATCTTATAGTGATGCAAACACCAACGCACAAAGTGGAGGAGGTCAAACATTGTCGATCTTACGCGAAAAGTAATCGATCATAAAAGAAAAAAGTTCGTGCGAAAAACTTTGAGAGTTAAGCTCCACATGCCAATCATAAGTGAGATGCAAAAGAGAGAGATTGACGATTGATTCCCCAGCAATTATATCCACTGGTTTGACATTCTCGAACACAAAGTAACAGATCAACAGAAGGTAGGTGTAAACGGCATAGAGTATTATTTACCTTTCTCAGTTCTTTAGATATTTTTCTTGATCCCCAAGAAAATTTGCTCCGTTATCGCTTCAAATAACGCGTGAAGTGCCTCTTCTGGTTCGGAATCTGGTTACAGCGAGGATAAAGCTGTCAGTCGATAGATCTCCGGCTAATTCTAAATTTACAGCTCTAGTTGTTAGACAGGATCCAACAAAAATTTCTAGCGAGTTATTGGAACATGCAATAATATGAAAATTTAATCCACTTTTAAGCCAATGGATGGTGGAGCTTGGGAATCACTCGTCAAAGTGACAAACAGAGCATTAAAAGCGGTCATAAAGGAGAGGACAGTCAAAGAAGAAGTCCTCGTTACAGTTACTGCGGAAGTGGAATCTATTGTAAACTCCAAACCAATAACTTCATTAAGCGACGATATCGAAGATTTTGAAGTAATTACACCAAGTCACCTTCTGTTGGGTAGATCATCAACGAATTTTAGTTTTTTATCAAGACAATGCAAAAGATTTAAACAGCAGAAAAATATGGAAGAGACGGAAACGCAACGCATCAGAACTACGGTACGAAATATAAAGATATCGTACATATGAAATTCTCACAGGGGCGGGGGTGTTGTGATTGTTGACGCCACGAAGGAAAACTCTTTAGCATTTGTTTATAGGTAGTTGTGTATAGATCATGACCAAAATATTGAAAGAGATTTAGAGCTAAGAAAGCAAAATTTACGTATAGTAGAACATGGCAATAAACGGAGTTTGTTTACAAATAGTAAGTGTTATTTTTTTATTTTTGTTTACAATTAGTAAGTGTTATTTTTGTTTACAAATAGTAAGTGTTATTTTTGTTTACGAATAGTAAGTGTTATTTTTTTATTTTTGTTTATTTATTTGCGATGTTTCTCAGTTTATTTACTTTTTGTTTTCTTTGTAGCTTTGAATATATATTTTGTTTATCGTCTCGTGTCAGTTTCTGATATCACCTGCTTTCCAAACAAAACACATTAATTTAAAGAAACTTTTATATGCTCAGACTTCAAAAATATTAAACTAAAAACTAAAATTAACAACACTAAAATTTTATTTAAGATATTGTTTAGATTTCTCACAAACAACATAATACATATTAAGTTTTACACCTTTTCTGAGTGTTTTTTTTTTTAAATATTGTCTGCTACTTGCAAAATGTTGCACCAGACAAACCCATTGCCATTTGTATGATCGTATAACCATAAGGATGGTTCTTTGTAGTTCTAGTTGACCATTTTTTTTGTAACATAGAAGCTATCGTCAAGAATTAATTCTTGAAGTTCACTGTTCCTTTTCGACTTGGGGCACTTAATTTCCAGAAGACCGACATGTGGTGCTTCTTTCGACTTGTCACTTATCAGACCATCTGGACTAGCAGCAAGCCAAAACAAATTCGGTTGAACTACAACACGAGTTTCACGAACTGTAACATCTCGTCTTAAATGGTATTTCAAAATATTTTCATATTTTTCACGAGCTAACGGTTCGTATATTTTACCGTGCTTCATGGCGTCTTGCACTATTTGTGAATGTTCACTCATTTGTTTTGGATTTAATAGTGAGTCTGAAAGAGTTCGAAAGTTCCTCTTGCGTATAAGAACTTTGTGTGCATTACTTGAGGTAATCCTATTTTTTCTACTTGAAACCCAGAGGTCACACTCTGACTGTGTTATGGTATCTTTTTCTAAGATTCTACCATTCTCCAATTAAAGTCGAATAGTATTAAAAAACTGTTCTTCTTGGGGTGTCACTATACAATCTGAGGGGGTATATGGGTGGTCTTTATCGTAGACAGTCATGGGTAATGGCTGATAGCTTTGTTCAGTGGTTTTCAGATCTGGCATTGGTTCAATGTTTGTAAGAACTTCTGTGCAAGAGTCAACTGGGTCCAAATGGAAAGAAAGTGGACTCCCAAAAACAAATGTTCGATAAGGTGTGTGAACTTGCTCATGTTGTGATACATCTCTAGGTGGAATGGAGCATGCAAGACCAATGTTTAAGTGTTTTTCTTTTAAAGATTTTTGGAAATTGTCCAATTTTTCCCAGTCGAATTGTTTATGGCTAGCTTTTCTAGGGTCATACAATGTAGATAATATTCCAGGGTAACACAAACGTTTTTTTTCTCCTTCTTCTGTCTTCATGCTAGCTTTGCACTGTCCTTTAATCAAAAATACACTATCATCCCATTTTATGCTATCAGCAGTTAAATATCTCTCATTTTTAAATTTTCTTCCTCTGTCGAGTGTTTTTATGATTGGAATTTCTGGTGATTTTCGAATGTTTAAGCGGTGTAACTCTATCTCTCTCAAAGTAAATATAAGCAAGTATTCCAAAGACATGATCCACGTATTTATTACATACGACGGCAGCTCTTTTACAGAAAATTTACATGGAATTATTCTTGAAACGTCTAAGAATACATGATCTTCATCTTCTGTAATAGTTATAAGTAACTGCTGCTCGATATCGCTAAGTAAATTGTCAAGTAAGTCTTGTTGTTGAGAGCACGCTGCTTCCTCTTGAAGAGCCATTTTAATTCTGTGAATCTACCATGTCCCGCCACGTTTTCGTGTTGCGCAAAACATTACGTCATAACTTTCGGGAAAAGCGTATATTTTACGTTTATTTAACGTTTTGAAGATTTTATAATTAAATATACGATAGATGGAGGGAGGTATGTTCTGGGACTCTATGTACACTTGTAAATATTGATGAATACCTGCTATTAAACTACTCCTATGTTAACTACCTGATACTACTTACGTATAGTTGTTAACATCGATGTATTCACGATGTCCACAACACTCTTTGATACCCTGCTTTAATACCCTGCTTCACCATAACATTTAGCATATTGCCACAATACCGTATCACATTGGGTTTGATTTTAACTAGCATTTTTTATGACACTTGAGTCACCACCCAACAAAACATAAAATTTCGAGGTATTGCCAAAAATTAACTTTCTGCAATAATATTATTCCGGGATTGTGGCAATCTAACAGGACGTTTTGACATCAACATTCAACACAAGCAAATATCTCGATTCGTCAGATGACCTTTCGCTTTACTATTACTTACTGTACTATTGCTTTCTTTTTTGAAAAAGCTTTTTAGAAGTAGGTCGATTTTTTTGTTAGACAGGTTATGTTCACATAAAATGCAGCTACATTATCATAACCCATGGGTAATTCTGCTAACGCGTGCTTTCCTTTGCTAACTATTAACTATCAACAATATCGCTTCATCAACAGTATCGCTTTATCAACAGTATCGCTTTATCCTTGTCAGCGCATTCTTCGACGGTGAACCATTAACAAATCGATATGGTTTCCAAACAACTAGAGATGTGTGATGCCAGCCAATTTGATTTTTGCGGCACTTCTGTACCTAAGTCCAAATGCTGACGAATTCATATTTCATGGTACACCGCTTTGTCGGCTTTGTCGGTACTTGTGGGTTAATTTAATTTAGTATTTCTGTGCATAGAATCTTTGGGTAAAGTAGTCGGAAAGAATCTTAAAGTGGACAAAAATGGTTGCTATGGGCGATACTAAGTAGTTATCCGTACGGTTACTAAGTAGTTATCTGTACGGTTACTAAGTAGTTATCTGTACGGTTACTAAGTAGTTATCCGTACGGTTACTAAGTAGTTATCCGTACGGTTACTAAGTAGTTATCCGTACGGTTACTAAGTAGTTATCCGTACGGTTGAGCGCGAAAAGAGCCAGAATGCCGCGTTTTAGTTGTCGTTTGTTAGAGAGGAATGAGGGGCGGTATTTGTGAAATTTATATGTTTTTGGGCGCGAGAGAGAATGTGTTTATTTCACAGGAAATATAAAAATGAAACTAATTAGTAGGAAAAACTTTAGCGAGTCGAGGATTATCTGCAATTTCGCGAAAAGAGTTAAAAATCGCGAAATTCGCGAAACCTTCTGCCAAATTAATCAGATAAAATTTTACGAACTGCACATAAAAGTTTTCATATGATCTTGCAAACATTAACAATAACATTAAGGAAAAGGTTTGCTCAACTTTTAAGCTGGCCACCTGTTTAACGATGAGTCACCATGGTAACATGTGCGACGCTATAAAAACATTTTTGATGTTACTTAAGTTAAATATAAATGATGATAAAACCTCATCAATTATTAACCCATAAAACGGCATATTTCAGAGGTTTGGGATGGCATAGGGCTTTTTTAACTCTCTGAAGAATAGCAGATATTCAATTGGAATACTTCGTTCTTATGGAGATCATTGACCAACCAAAAGTAAGAGAAACAATGACATGGACAGGTGATTTTCTTATCTTATTTGTTGCAGCTTTATTAGTATTGCGAATTACTAAGCTACAAACATGTGTGTTTGCAGCCATTGCTATTTATTTTGATTGTTTATATTTTTTTCACGTTGTAATTATTTGTTTTTCCTAATATGAAAGTACACACACCAGAGGAAATTATCAGAAAAATAGAATAAACAGCTGGAAATCACAGCAGGCAAAATGTTTCCCATAAACTATTCTATAGTCTCTGCAGTGAACTCTTTTTTGGAAACTTCATTGTGTTTCAATCATCTTGGTTTTTATCAAAACATAAATACAAACTCAAAAGATTCTTGTGAGTATGTTAAACTAACTTATTTCTATGCTGTTATCTTATCCATCCATTTAATATTTTTTTGTATATAGCAATTATTTCATAATTTTTCTTAATTTAACTGGGGCGCGAGGTCCGAAATTATCTCTTGCAAAATGTTGTTTAATCAACTAAAATTATGTATATATATATCCCAACAAATATTGTTCTAACAAACCTAATGAGAATTTCAATAACAATGACAAAACTCCAATTGATATTTTGTTGGCCACAACCGTTGTAAATTTTAAACATGAATATGTTGATGTTCTAATTGTAAATGATTGAAAATAGATGTGTCATTAATTCAAAACGTTCTCGTTCAATGTCAAGGCTGTAGACTTTCTCTATAGCATATAATCATAGGGGCATAATATACCTTTTAATGACACGTTTTTACCATGTCGGTAGGATCGGATATATAGCTAGATATACATGCGAATCGAATCTATTTTTTCTTACTTTTTTAGAATTATGCTAGGTCACTTTTTGACTCGACATTTACCGTCTGTCTTATTTACGTTTGTTGCGCTTGGAAACGACAACAAAATTGTTTTTGGTTTTTTTCCACAGCATCTGAAGACCTTAGATGCTAGTTAAATAGATTTACATAAGGCCACGCGAGAGTAAAATTTCTGTTATCGACATTAGAAGTTGTGCCTTTATCAGCACCTTTGTTACAAAATTTTGGAAGCTCGCCCCAGACTCCCGGCAAATGCGCTTAAATTCCATTGTACGGCCGTTTGAATCACCCGTGAACAACACATGGGAAAAAAAACAATAATAATAAATCAAATTAAAAAGTTTGGCCTTAACCAATTCGTTAAATTCCGACTAGTGAATTCAGCGACATGTTGTCACAATTGGAATATTGGAAGTGTGTATTATAGGGTTATTTACAGCAAGACATGTATTTTTTCCTACTGTGTAATATAGTTATCCCTACTCTTCAGCAGCAGACACTTTATACCATGGATTTTATTTACAAAAAGTGTTTATAGCTGTAGTTTTATTTCCAATGTATTTAAAGCGGGATTCTTTGACAGTTCCATAGTTTGCGCTTACATACGTTGCGATTGCCTTTACAAAAACGATTTGTAGGTACAATTATAGCGTAGTTTTATTTTCTATCTTAAAGTGTCCGACTAATTGACATTATTTTTTTTATTAGGTAACTGTTACGAGCTTATTATTTAGTTAGCAGGGTTAAGTAAAAATAGTAATAATGATTCTACATGTGACAATGGTTTCTGGCTTACCCTTTACCAACAGTGTATACCCAATGAAGCTTTTATTGATATAAGCTTATAATTTTTACCCAGAGTTCAGCTTATTTTAGAGTTCGCAGAGCCCCTTTAAGCGAAAGATACTGAGGCCCCGTCACATACCCCGCATGCAAGGCTTGCAGCTCACCAGAAGATCTCTACGTTGTAGATGTTCACAAAGTTTCCGCCTTTATAATTTTAGAATGCTTTTTTAACCAATGGCGTATAGTAATTAAGTTTAAGGAGGTGTGCGTATTATACTCACAGAAATAGAAAAAGTGAAAAAAAATCAGACCGTTTTAATGACGTTTCCCGCAATGTCCCCCTTGTCTCCCCTATAGGTAATAGTGTTAGGAAAGGAAGTTCGTGTTTATCTAACTTTGGAGTCGTAGGGCCACTAAGTCATATCAAAAAATATTTATTTTGTTTTGTTCCCTTCTAATATAGCATCGAGACTCATGGTCACAGCGGTTAGTAATACTTGTTATGTACTACGTTTTTTTACCGATTTAGTGACCAAATGTTTTTGCGGTAATTTAATTTCGTGGATTATAAAATGCATCTCACGCTAGCAAATTTTGTGACATGATGTTTGATAAACCAGAAAATATTATAACCCTATAACGATTGTATGTGAAAAGACTTTTTTTCTAATCTTGCAACAGACTGGTAGCCTTATGGTATAGAGATCGCTCTGGTGCGGAATGTCGTTGGTCGAGACTCCGCTTAAATCATGTGTAAGATTAAAGTGTTGTTTTAATGTCCAGCATAAGTTAAGGATTTGCATCTTAAGTGTTGTGGAGTTAAAAGAATGATATGTCTGCACGACTTTCGTCACTTTAAATGCACTAGGACCTCCTTCGCATGACTCTCATTAATTACACTACCAAAAAATACTGAAAGAAATTATCCTGGGTAAAAAGTTGTGATAGTGATAAACAAAAGTGACAACGTGTAAAAGTTAAAATTGATATCGTCAGATATATGTTATTTCCAGATAAGTGATGATAATTTTTGTTCTTTTAATATACAAGGTGGAAATTTCTTAATTGTGCTGTTCCGGTCCTAATATTCGAAAATACACCTGCAGATTAATGCTGTATTTGGATATAGTATTATGTACGGACAAAATAAGGTGATCGATTGGAGAAAAAAATCTGAATCATACTCTGCTCTATCTGTAACAAATATTCTTACCAGGGTTAATATATAAACGTAGAAAGTGGATACAGTCAAATTTAAATCCCCAAAGCCATTCTTTCTGACAATATCAAAACAACCTCATCTCTGGATCTGATCCTGATAATGAGGCAATTAATTTTCAGCTTAAGGCAGCAATACACAAACAGAATTTTTGAAACCATTTTGACTACAATATCGAATTTTTAATGGAAACAGAAATTACGTGCACAATGCTTTACTTGCGAAACAAATTATTACTTAATTGCAGGAAACATTTGCTTTGTTAATTTCATTATCGTTTTCTTTCAACTTGATTGATTTGCCACGGTAATATTGACAATGCAAAGAGACTAAGAAAGTAGATATAATTTATGTTAAAACAAACCCAATTGGTTTATTTTAGACAACAATTGCATCCACTCTGCTAATCTTTTTGGCATTTGTTGTTACCGAAAGAAAAAACTCTGAAATGAATCCCTAAATAGCGAAAGACAACCAAAAACACGCAAAAACTGTACATCTTACAAATTACAACCATATATGGTTTCTCTTTGGCTAACCAATTACAATCGAAATATTTCCATGTTTTTTCGTTGATTTCAAAATATTGTGTTGTATTGCTTATTGTTCAGTTTGCATGCACTAAATTATATATATTAGCTAAGATATCGTGGAGTTTTTATTTTTACGCCAGCAACAACTTTGAGTGAAAAGAGGAGAAATATTAAAATTTATTATTCATGTCATAAATATTTTATTAAGTACGTTTTTGCTCTCTTGGCACATTGATCCATTATTTTTCGTTTGCGAGAAAAGAAAAGAGAAGTGTCAATCTAGAAGAGTGTTCAGCAGAAAATATATTTTGTTGGGAGCTAGTTGCAAAAGTTGTCTATAATTTTATAATACATGGAGATCAAATATATTAAATATTGCGTTATGAGGAGTTATTGTAGCCTCGACAGATTGTTTATGGTTTGTGGTTTGTGCGAATGTGTAAATGAGTAAAGAAATGGATTTAGACCAAAAGAAATTGGCCTGATTATAATACTACGTTTATCTTGTTCAAGATTAAGCTTTAGCTAATGAAGCCGGCAAACTATTTGTATTCCGTACACAGCTATTTGAAGTTTGTTAAGAGATAAAAAATGGAGAGTCTAGAAGATTGCAATTATTGTTCCGAGGATACAATAGGGTCATAAAGTGCTCGTTTAAAAGCACAACATAAAGCAGTGCTTAAAAGGTGAAATGCGCAAACAATATAAATGGATAAATAAGATCTGGGGGCAATTCTACGGGCACTTTTTCTTATGAAAAAGAATTTGAGTCGTACTTTTCTCGCGATGTTTTTGCATGTGTGGGTGTCTAAAAGAATATCTTAACACGTCGCTATTTTTTTCTCTTTCATCTAGCTGCATTATTCACTGTTTCAATTCGCAAAGATTGATAGCGAAGCATATCATAGCTAATATTCGTGGAAGAAACGACAACTTTCTTTAGCAGGCAGGTTTAAATTTTTAATGAGCCTAAATCTTTTCGTGTTCTTAGTAAATTTAAAATGTGGTTGAATTATATTTTTGGTATTTCTGTGACGACAAGTAGTGTCTTTCTTTACATTTAAACTGAAAAGTACACAGAAATGGAGAGGATGATGTCATTATCGTTTTCGTTATTTTTCCCTAATATATTCTCTTTTCTTTTAGTTGTTCTCTATGCCATTGGCCATTTCTGACAATGTTTCTCTGTCCAATACTATGTCGTTATAAACAGTGCGATTAAAAAAGCATATCTTAAAGGAGAACTAACGAAAAAAACTACATATGTAATAAAAACATTCTTACATATCACGAAAACAACATGGCATAAATTTTTTTAAATTATTGCATTTTATTATGTCCAAATTTTGTCCCCGTAAAGCCATAATTACGTTAACGGTCGCCGCCATTATCGAATAAACTAGGTTCGTACACATTTTGTTGATTTGTTACGTCACACGGCGTACATTAGCTCAGCAGGACTTGTGAGGATGCACTCACGTCTTGGCCTTCCAAGAGAGATTATAGTTTATCTCGAAGTTCGAGCGATGAAGAAGACAAGTTAAATTCCAGTATAACGACATCTTCGTAGAAAATATAATTTTTTTTACATTTAACAACATACGAAAATAGGTAAACAAAGAAAAACTTAGAGACTGTTCTTATTTCGTTTTGCTATCACAAAATCACTTCCAGTACACCTTATTGCGCATAATCATTTAAAGTTTTATTTTCAAGTCTAGCAAATTAAACGAAGCACCTGTTGTCTTTCAAGAAGAAAAGTTGCATACACGTAATACTTATTTTTTCTAAGTGATAACTCATTTCTAAAACTCTAAAGATATTTATTTCAAAATATGATAAATAAAAATTACTCTTAGACAATCACAGGAGGCACAGTTTAGCATTCCCTCGTTTCGTTTATTCAGAATGCGTTTGTTTACATCCCCGCAGATTTACGTAAAAAAAGTTAGTATTTTACCGAACAGAAAGCCCTAATCGACACTGTCATGGCCTCGACCATAGGACTACTTTGACCTTAAATATCTTGAGAACCAAAGCTCACAAATATAAAAAAATTTAACACAGTTTATATTCACATTATAATAAACTTTTAAGCACAACTTATTACCAATCGTTAGTTCTCCTTTAACAACCGCAACCCACTTTATAAATAAAAAATCCTTAACACTCTAATTTTATCACCGCAGGTATTATTCTCAATTGAGGGAATATATATCCTACATCCTATTTAGGTATTCACTTTAAATTTTTTACGAAACACTTTTACAAAATGAGATGTTTATAAAGACGTGTTAAAAAGATTTTAAAATGCTCTTTCTGTTTAAAACACATAAAACATACACGGAGTCAAGGCATCTGTATTTCGTATGTGCACAACAATTTGAATGTCGCCGTGAAGCGAGCTCCAGGAGGACAATTTTTGTTGTGTAACATGAACGCATTTAAACATCAAAGATTTCTAAAATACGTAGAAATTTCCATCAATCTTTTTTTAATGGCTTATTTCATTTTTTTATCGCCCATATGTTATTTTTTAGATTATAGCTAGCATGAACATAACAGCCGCCGGTAAAGTTGAAATTGTGGATTGGAAATCTATAACAATTGTGTATATACTGTTTGGCATTTTGACACTATTGGGAAATGTTTCTGTGATCTACGCTTACTTTAAACTGAAAACATTAAGGACGCTCACCAACAAGTTCGTTGCATCTTCCGCAGTTTGTGGAGTGGTTATATCGGTTTTCTATGTACCATTTTACCTCGTGTTCGATAAACTGACCAGCTCAATATCCACTCTTGCTGCACCTACAAGCAGCCTTATAGCCGCGTTTAGTGGGTTTGGTATTTTGTTCAATGTTGCAGCTATCACCTCTGAGCGTTACATTGCGATATCATACTCTCTGCGATACCGAGCCATCTTAACAAAGAAAAGGGTTTACGCAATGATTGGTGGCGTGTGGATACTACCATTTGTACTGGCTACAACTCCATTTATATTGCCCTGGATAATTAAAGATCCTACAGAGGTTGAGCTGTGTTTTCAGATATATCAAGGCTTTTTGGCAGTTATCATTAGCGTGACTCTTCTCTGGATTTTTATAGCCTATGTTCGTATTACCCTTTTCAGAAAGAAACACGTTCAGTTCGATCGTATACAGAAGAAACGTCTTCAGCAACTGTTAATATCCGAATCACATGAGCGAGCAGACAGCAACCAGAGGAATGTAACTGGAAAAACATTAGGACGATTTTTAGATGTTTCGTGCTTTTCTAGACGGCATAGCTGTTGCAGAAAAACTCATTCGAATTCACCAATAGATAAGGACTTCGTCAACCCTTTTATGTCGCCGTTTGATATAAATCTTAATATAAAAGAAACAGATCCAAATGATTTTCTGTTGCATCAAAGCACATTAAAACACCTATTGTCACCTGTTTCTGTCGATAAGGAGGGCTTCCAAAGCATGAATGGTGTGGCGAATAGTACTATAAAAAACAACGACAACTCTTTTCTAAATGATAATATAGAAAGTCAATATGAACAGACCACTCCTGACCAAGAGATCAAAATGCATGTTTCGGTTTCATCTGCATCTTTGGAACCCGGTTTAACCCTGTTTTCGCCATTAAAATGTCTGAATAAAAATAAGTTTAACAATTTACATCAAAAGCGATCGCAATCTTCCGAACAGTTTTCAGTCGACAGAATGATTCCTAAACATAAGACCATACATTTACTGTATATGAAAGAAAAGTCTCACAGTGACAGCGATCTAACAGAACTGCTGTATGAAAATAGGGTTGGAGAACCAAAACATAAAAAAAATAAACAGTCATGTTTCGCCAACCCAACCACCTGCAACGATCCTTTAATATTCCCGAAAATCGACCAATGCGAAACATTGCTTTACGAATTTCCTGGTCTGGTGGAAAATGAAAATGCGTATGAGAAAAGTCATTCCAGCGATTCAAGAGATGATGTACATGACAATAATCAAAGTCAATGCGATTTAGCTGCTAACATTTCACAAAAAAATTCTCTTGAGAATAATCCAGATGGTCCAGTACCAAATGAATTCTATCAAAAACATCCCTATAAACCTAGACTTCGTTTGTCGCACTTAGATTATGTTTCACGTTCTTGTGTCCTGTCACCGAGATCAGTTTTTCTTACAAGAAACTGGAATAAAATTCGGGACAGCAAAAGAATTACTGGACGGAAAGGAAGTAAGCATGTAATGATACAAGCGAGGGAATTTCTCCTGGAAGTGAAAAACACTAAAATGATAGCTATAATTTTCCTAACGAATGCTTTATGCTGGATGCCGTTAATTTACATCAATTTCACCATTGCTTTGGGTCGTGAAGACTTAGTCAGTCCGCGACTGATGGTTGCTTCACAATTTTTGTTCATGATAAATTCCCTTTTAATGCCGTATATTTACGCTCTTTGTAAGAGAGACTTTAAAGCGGCGTTAAAACAAATTTTGATGGGGAAAAGATAAACATAAAACTTGGGATAATCCCAGTGTGTGTTTTAACTTGACTCCTAAGAAGCTGTTTTCTTCAAATACCTATTGATGTTAAATTTCACAAATTTCGCGATTTTTTCCCCCTGAAAACTTGATCCGTATTAGAAATCTAAAAACAGTCCTTCGCGAAATTTAATATACGCAAAAATTATAACATCCACATTTTGTGATCCGTTTTTGCAGGAAATCCAATGGTTTTCTCTTCAAAAAACGAAGCAAGATGTGAAAAAAATTATTAAAATATGATAGGTCGTTAGGAGACATATTTCTTCTTCCCACGGGACTTTTTATTAATAGCTTTATTTCAAGGTTTTCAGAGGAAGCAGTCAATATATCTTGTAACACCAGGTATTTATTTATCTTTGTTTTCTTTTAAGAAAAACCTTTCTTAGTCTCATATCAATTAATTGAAAGGTGATTTATCATATTTCTTGTTAATTTTTCACTCACCTTTACCTGAGTTCTCTAATTTTGCAATTCGTTTCAATTTTTCCATAATTAATATTTTGAAGTGTTTTATGTTCCTCTCTGCTTTAAAACGAGCAATTGAGTGACAGTGTCACTTTATGACTATATCTGTGTTATTACCTGCGTCTTCGGAATCCCTTTACCGTAATAAGACCTTGCATTTGGGGGCTGACTTCAAAGCCATTAAAATTGATACAGTTGCAGGATACTATGATGAAAAATCATTACCCTCTAAAATATTTAATAACGTCATTGAAATTAGAAATGACGTCACATGTACCAATAACATACACTTTTACCTTTGCATAATATATTTTATTTCCTCTTGTGCAACTTATACTATAGAATCTTAAAAAGCATACAAATTGGTTTCATATGGTGGAGTCAATTTTTGACGTCAAAATGAGTTCAGAAAAGCTCCTTATTTTACACATAAAAAATATTTTTTCCGAACTGATATTTTTACAATTGGTGTACTAACGGAATAAAGCATCAAAAGGAATTCAGTAAAAAAGTAAAAACGCTATTATATTGACGTCAATCGAACAAAGAAGCCTAACCCTAACAGCTTATAAAATATCAAAGGAAAATTTTCCCTAGAATGGCAATCTTTCATTTAAAATGTGAAAGAAATAAACCCCCGTCGAAATAAGCATTACCCTCAAAGTAAAAATTTATTTTTAATACTTTTTTATCAAAAGCTCCTATAAGAATTCCTATAAAGTTCATCAACACCAAAGCATGTGCGCACCAAACTTTTGCGTGCATGATACCCCTGAAGTAAAACTTACTTCGGCCTGAAAATACTTAGATAGAACACATAAAGTAAATACAGTTCTGAAATAAATAGAGAATAGTAATAAAAGCTTCAAAAATAAAGAGATAGAAAACGCGCATTAAGCATTTCTAGATATGGAACAATAACTGGCAAATATATTATGATTGTGAAAAGTCTTAAAGTAGGAGAAGAAACAACTATTGCTTCAAATCATTAAAAAATAGTGACTGCATTCGTTGGGTAAAGAATAAATTGTCTGAATTTTGACAAAAAAAATACTTGGATATCCTAAATGTTCTTTAGAATATCGAAAGCGTTATTCAGTAAGGTGTTTAGCATCTCGGCAGGGAATTAGAAATATTCTCTGGCCAAAATGTTCGTATTTTACCACCTGTAGATGTTAGAACGATTGAACTTCTATACATTTGCAGGCAACAACTTTCATCTTTGGAATGGAAACTGAGCTGCTCAGCTTCCATTCCAAAGATGGTAGTGCCGGCATTCTCTGAGAGCCGCGACACTAAACGCTTTAAAGGAAAGAAGCCTTAGAAAAAAACAGGTCCTGATGGTATTCAAGACTTTTAATTAAGGGCATTTACCACATAGCATAATAAAGCATGTGGGTGATTATGCATTTCGTTTGAAGTATCAGAATGGATGGTGGCTGGTTACACAGTTTTGAGCAAAGGTCCAGAAGTGGAAAAATTATAGAGTAATTAATTACATGTTTAAGTCTGGAAGGCATTGACAGGGATATTTAACGACAAGGTACATTTGACGGAAACAATATTCTACGGACAGAACAAAAATAGTGTCGTAGAATAACAAAGCAGTTAAATGAATACTGTGAAATTGAAAGAGAAGGAAAACTAAAAAAACTTTGTCTGTTTTGTAACGCAAATTGTCAACGGCTAGCGACATCTCCTTATAGAAAAAAAAGAGGTTCGATTTAATTAGATCTTGCAGTATTATGTAGCATTTTAAATTTGAGACCCGTGCGTTTAGTAGCCCGTCTTTTAAGGAGAGCTAGAAGTAAAACCTTGTTAACTTTGAAATTTGTTTGTGTAGATTACTATTTGTCAAATCTGGAAACCAAGAGCTTGTACCAGTGAACGAAATATGAGCTAACTACATGTGTTCATAAGCACAAATAGAGATGCTTTTATCACCTTGTTTTTTATAAGTGAAAAATATTAGCTACAAAAGGATAAAGAAGTCATGTGTAACGTACAAAAACTTAAAAAATAAAACCTTTAAAGTCTCACCTTTTTATATTGTATGTCATGTCTTCATGGTGGTATGTGCCCACGATTAGTAGATAAATTTGTGAAAAAAAAGTTAAACGCATGATAACTTTTCTACTTCATCTTCTTGTTTCTTCTTTCCCGATCGATGTATTTAATCTGACAAGTTAGCACAATAATATACACGTTGTGATTATAATTTTCTTCCTCGTTGTTAAAAACCTGACAGTGGAAGTCTAGACTTCCACTGTCGTTTTTTCGTGCTTCCTACTACATCAAACATAATATTTGCATTAGGAAGAAGGCGGTGATGAATCTTATGACGTTGTATAACTGTGTTCAACACTTCATAGCAACTTCATTTCTTTGGTTAAAAAATTTCCTGTTTTTTCTTTTCTTAATTGAATACATATTTTACATTCTATGTCTATATGGAAGCGGTTTATCATTTTTATTAGGGAAACAAAAATCTGATAATACAATGCTTTTGTAAGGGAAAGTTAAGCGATTTTTGCGTAGTTGTTGCCAATTCGTCTCAGATTATGTTGCAAGTTCGAATCTTTGCATTACCTCACTGTAGATATGTTACGAGACTTGTGATAAATTCAGGTATTATACATATTAACCGGTTATTATGCATGATAACAGTAGCCCTAATCCTAGCTCTTTACATAATGCCAAAAAATTTGAGTTTATATATTTCCCTTTGACAGATAAAACCGATCTCTGTACTAGGCAAGTATGTCAGAAGAGTCTTATATGTATTTTTCGGTGGCAAGGAAAAGTTTGAATTAAAGAACTAAAAAATAGGATGGCCATGATCTCCTTGACTTGAGTTTAGGCCACTTTTGCGCATTTATTTTTGAGTCTGATGCTATCCATACTGCATTTTTTATATAGAGGTTTGAATTTTAGTATAATTTCCAACACGCTTTTTTATAATGGTTTATGAGAATATCAGACTGGAATTTCAAGTTAAAAAAAAAACAATAGCTCTGTTACTGAGAAGAACAGAAATATGAGAATAACGACCAGTCTGGTTAGAATTTAAGTATTCTGATAAAAAAAGCGTGTAGAATAAACCTTAATAGCCTAAATAATATTGAAAACATACTATGAAATGGTTTACATGTTAACAATAGGAAGGCATAGAAAAAAAGAACACAAACGTGATGTTCAATTCAGCAAAAAGTTAGCTTTAGCATACCAATCCTCTCAAAAACTAATTTTTCGAAGTCGTAAACATGTGCTTCGTTTGCATTGGTTTTTACCAGTAAAAGAAATTTGCTTTTGTATACTTTAGCGATTTGAAGAAATAGTTTCATGTTTTGCGACTTGGATCTATTTGATGCACTACAGGCGATGTCATTCTAACATTAGACAGAGTGCAAATTCTTTTAGCCGTCAAACGAATAATCACCCTTTTTTACTTTTTTTTCTAAAGAACAATAATGCTAAAAGTGGCCTAAAAATAAGACATATTTCAGGATAAACACGCAAAGAAATAGAAAAACTCGGACTGGATCGAATTTTCCTGCTTAAACATATAACGATTTTCTGTGTTTATAGTTTTCCTGATAATATAAATATTTGTATTGGAAAAAATTAAAGTTACTTTTGATACCAAGCATAACATGGATAACAATTTATTTAAAGTCAGTAAACAGTACGAACCAGCATGTTATATCTTACATTAAGGTAATCTTATAAAAAACATATCGGTAGAAATTTTACTATTTTTTTCTCTTTTATTTCTGAAAAACAAAAAAACATTCTACTTTTTGTGCAATGTGACATTGCACAAAAAGTAGAAATTTTCGAGCAATCAATTGCCGCGATAAAACTGTGGTCACACAAAATTGCAATGCGTTGTTAAATAAATAAAATATCCTTAGTGTAAGAACAAAATAGGAAAAATTTCAAACTCAACAGATGAAAGGATAAGAACACCTCAGGTTGAAGCGATATTGTGCTGTCTGACAAAAAAAATTAAGTCTACAAAATAATTTCACACGCAGTATTTGTTAAAACTTCCTTAGCGAATTTAAAATATTTTTAATTTCATCCTTCCCTTATGACGATGGGAACTGTTTGAAAAAACATTGCTGTTTTTAATGTGAAGACGTTGTCGTGTTCGCATTCCTTAATCCTTTTGTCATTGTTTGTTGACGTTTTTTAAGAATACTATAAACTTTAGATGAATTCCTAGATCATATTTCAAGCTAAAAAAGTCAATCAATCAATTAACACCGAGTGTCAAACCGTTAGATAAATAAAAGAATGAAATAGCGAAACGTCATTTCATGTTTTTATTTCTATCAAAAGGAATATAAAGGCGAACGCGTCTGATTCAGAAATAGAATAGCGGTTACAGAGTTTTCAAAAGCCTTTGATTATAAACTACATCTGAATCAAAACGGAAAATTTGATTTAATCAAGTAGACAAGTTTAATGATTACCATGCGTCCACGTACTGTATCTGCTGTTGACCAACCAGCTGCGTCGAAACTTTTAACTCAAGACGATCGAAGAAATTCACTGTGTGAAACACATTCCAACAAAGAAGAATTCGTAGAAGAAAAGTTAGAAAAGTATCGGACATTGCTGGAAAGGGTAAGGTGTATACTCTTATAAGATGTATATTTTGTTTGTTGTTGTTGTAGTTGTCGCTGTTTTCGCTGTTTGTGTTGTGTTGTCGTTGTTGTTGTTTTTCCTTATTTTTTATAACATTTCATTCGTAAATATTAAGTCAGATGCAAATCTAGCCTGCGATATTCTGAATCGTTGTTTACGCTTTTTGATCACTTGAAAATCCCTCACATTTGTACATACAGTCTATAATACCCGTATACGTTTGTCTGGCACGCAAAGTGGTAGCCGCGGTAGCGACACACACACGAAATGCAGTATATAAAGGATTGGCGAACCCGTGGATTTTCCACGGACCACCTGCTAGTATAAATATACAGCTCGATTTACAAGGGAAATACATCATATGACTTGATTGACATTTTCATTTTCGCAAAAAAATAATTGTTCATAATTATTTTTTTGTAAAAAAATTCGCGAAAAAGTTAAATATATCACGACTTTAAAACGTGCCAAAGTTTGCTATTCTATTTCTGAAGTTTGCTAAATTTCTTAGGTGCGTTCAACAATTTTTTTTTTATC